>CAUYON010183119.1:0-18943 GCA_963573935.1 Arctocebus calabarensis | reverse complement strand
CCCTCCACCCATACTCCCCCCTCCCCTCCCTTCCCTTTCCCCTTTCCCTGTATTCCTATGCTATAATTGGGTTTTAGCCTTCATATGAAAGCTATAAATTAGCTTCATATTAGGGCTGTTTATTGCAGCCCAATTCATAATTGCTAAGTCATGGACTGAGGATTTTAACATCAATTTGAGGAGGAAACATTCAGTTCACAGCATTCTGCCCGCGGCTTCCCCAAACTCTTGTCCTTGTCAGGATATGCATTCCATCCCACGAGCCTCGAGGCTCTGAGCTCATTCAACTTTAATTGCTAAGTCTGGGGTCCACATCTCACCTAAATATAACCTAAGTGTGACACGCACATTTCTTCCTGATGCAAAATGTCTCTCCAGCTAGGAACCTATGAAGCCAGAGTGCAATGGTGGGGCAGGCTTAAGATGGGCATTCTCATTCCAAAGTGGCAAAAAAGTGGGATAAAGAAAAAAGAAAGCAGCAGTTTCCACGCAAGTCTAGCACCTAAAAAGGCAAATTCCCTCAGATCTTAAGGCTCAGGAAGAACCCTCTTTGGCTCGAGACTGATCTCTAGGCCTGCGAGGGTGGCAGCATCGTCCTGTGCCCCAGCAGCCGTTACCCACACAGGGCCGCCTGCGTCTCTGCCCGGGCCCTCCCTGTGCGGGACCCTGCCCGGGCCCTCCCTGTGCTGACCCGGCCTGGCAGGAGCTGCACCCAGGGTCAGCCCCTCCCACAGCTTCTCCTGGGTGTCTGCCATGTTCCAACAAAGACAGGGGTCCTGGTGACCTCGGATCCACCTTTGGGCTGCTTCTTCCCTTCTCCTGAAGGACAGCTCGCATTTTCAGCTTCTGTGATTTTGTCCAGTTTTCTGTTTCCTTAACCCCAGCTGTCAGCGTTTCCACCTGTAAAATCCCATCTCTGCTCCCGGCTTCTCTGAGATGCTGACGGGGCCCACGGTTCGCACCCGTACTCACCTCCTTGTCAAAACTTTGGTCCATCCCATCCTCAAAAATTTCCTTTGTGAACAAGCTTTCTCGTTTTCCTATAAAATGGCCAAGCTGAGAATTTTCCAAGTCTTTAAATTCTGGTTTCCTTTTGCTTAGGGATTCGATCTTCAGTTATTGTCTCTCTCCTCACATTTTTCCATAAAATAAAAACGGGAGTGGTCAAGAGAGTCCTCTAACACTCTGCTTAGAAACCACCCCAGCTGCACCGAATTTCACAGCTCTCATGTTCCACGTTCCTCAGAGCTTGACAGCACGACCACAGCTCAGCCACTTTGGGGGCAACTTTCCTCCAGCCTCGGATGACATGTTCCCCATTCGTGCCGAGACCTCATCAGGACAGCCTTCCCTGTCCATGTTTCCATCCATATTCTGTTCCTCTTGACTTATGTATTTGCCAAGAGGTCAGCACTTCCTCTACAATTCCCTTTCTTTTCTAAGCCCTTACCAGAATCACCTGTAAACATCCTTCATAGCAGTCTAGACTTTTCTTGCCTACGTGTCAAACTGTCCCAGCCTCCATCTGATACTCATTCCAAAGCCACATCCACATTTCGAGGCATTTTTCATAGCAGCACCCCACTTCCTGAGGCATTTTCACAGAAGTATCCCACTTCCCAAGGTATTTTCACAGCAGCGTCCCAGTTTCCGTAACAGTTTCTGAATTAGTCGCCTTGGGTAGCTATGACAAAACGCCACAGTCTGAACAGACTTAACCAGAAAGCATCCATTTCTTGTGTTAGAGGCTGAGAAGTTCAGAGGCACCAGCACATCTGATGCTGGTGAGGACCCTTCCTGGGTGGCCCACAGCCACTTTCTTGCTGTGTCCTCACATGGCGAAGAGTGGATGGAGAAGAAGAAAGATTTCTGCTGTCTCCTTTATAAGAGCACAAATCTCATCATAAAGACTCCACCCTCAAGGCCTGATCACTTTCCAAGTGCCCCAGATCCCAACACCACCATACGTGTACAGGGGTGAGGGTCTCATCCCACATGTACAGGGGTGAGAGTTCATCCGGCATGTACAGGGGTGAGGACTTCATCCCGCGTGTATAGGGGTGAGGGTTCATCCCATGTGTACAGGGGTGAGGACTTCATCCCGCGTGTACAGGGGTGAGCGTTCATCCCACATGTAAAGGGGTGAGGGCTTCATCCCGCATGTACAGGAGTGAGGACGTTATCGTGTAAATTTGTTGAGACACACACACACAGGCAGTCCGCTGTTGTCCTCTCGCCCGGGCGTCTGTGGCCATGTGACAGACCCCCCATCCTAACAGGCTGCACCTGCACACTTACTATCTCAGTGTCAGGCCAGAGCCTGGACGCAGCACAGCTGGGCCCTCTGCTCAGGCTCTCAGAGGCCACAGTCAAGGTTCTGACTCGAGCCATCAGCTCCTCTGAGGAGCAAAGTCTTCTTCCAAGGCAAGAGGCCCCACAGGATTCCCATCCTTGTCCCCATCTCACAGAGGAGAATCTTAACCCCGTTCTTGGGCACCTGCCCACTCTGTTGCATGCTCCTCTAAGGCCAAAAAAAGAGTACCCTGCTGCCTGGAGTCTCCCCTGCTGGCCTTTACGTAAGGACTCACCCACCGAGGACAGGCCTGCCAGGGCAATCTGCCTTCTGAAAAACTGGAATGCAGCTGATTAGAGACTTCAGTTACACTGCAGACTACTTTCCCCTTTGCCACATTGGGCAGACAAATCATGGGTATGATGGATTGAGCTGTCCTTCCCCCAAAAAATGTTCAAGTCCTAATTCCAGCACCTGCTACTGTGACCTTGAGTCTAAACAGATGTGGTCAGTTAACATGAGGTCATTTGTTGGACCTTACCCCAATATGGCTTAAATTCTTCCACCCAGGGGAAATGTGCAGTGAGGTACACACCAGTGAGGGGCTCACCCCACAGAGGTTGAGGCAGAGCCAAGGGGACCCCGAGGGGCCGACAGTTGCCGAAAGCTGGAGAGAGACTGGAACAGCCGCCCTCGTGGCCTTCAGGAGGTGCTAACACCTTGACCCTAAACTTCTGGCCCCCAGAACTGGGAAACAAAAGAATCTGTTGTTTCTTCCCTGATCTCAGGGACTTTGTCACAGCGGCTCCAAGAGAAAAACTCATCAGAAGAGGAGGTGCCGCTGTCAGAGCCCTGCCCTCCCTTAGAGAGGAGAATGTGTGGCAGGCACCCAGGGAGCGGCCATGGGCACCTCCCCGGCACCCCAAGGTACTTCCTCTTAGCTCAGCCCGAGCGCCCACGTGAAGGCTGTCTCACACGGTCCAGACCCCCACAGTGTGCTGCCCAGTAACACAGGGAGTATTCCTGACCTCAGTTTTCCCATCCATTAAATTAGAGGATTGAGTCAAATGGTCCTTCAGTGGTCCGTAAGGTTCTCGATTTTTCTTTTTACAGAATTACCTGAAGGGTCGTGGTTGATGTTGTTCTGCTTTAGCCCACTCCTTCTCTGAGGTTTTGTGACTGTGCTGTAGGTAACTGGCTTGCCAAAATTTGGATTATTGGATAAACAAGACATTACCTCATTTGGTTTTATTGAATGGGTCTGTAATGAACCGTTTTAGTGGGAACCAGGACAAGCTAGTTTATCTTCTGAGCATCTCTGAGCCCAGCATCTATGTAGATTGAAACTTCAGTTCTGACCAGTCCTGGTAGGAAGGAAAAAAAAATGTGTAATCTTTTGAGAGCAGATGTCATTTTGGGCCCACAACTCTACTGTCTCCTTATGACTACGGTTAATGAGCTGTGTGTGTCTTATACATGTTCATATTTTCTCTTTTAAAGAATCTTTTTTGTTCCCCAAAAGTTTTCACTGCATCTAAAATATCGTTTTCAGTTCATTGAGAAAATATTCCTATTTTTTGCTAATAAGTGAATGGAGATTGGAGTGCTCTAAACCAACTAAGCCATCTCCTCACACTTTGAAAAGGAAAGACAGAAATAATTTTCCTACTTGAACACTCAATTTTACTATAGTCTTCCCAGATAGGCTTTAACTTCATTATAAATCTTAAAGCACATTGAAAAATCAATGGGAAAATTTAGGAAAAAAATATCAAACCTTAAACTTTCCTCTGTTTGAACACCTGATGAATAGAATTCACATATCATCTTATAAAGGAAGAAGAGAACCCCCACATGTATATGGTTGAAGAAATACAGACTTTGAAAGCATGAGACAGTGCTTTCCATAGAAGAGTTATGCCACAGCAACTACCCTTCTTATAAAAACTTTTCTTCACCTTTTTTCAATTTGAAAGCACAGAATGCAGAACCAGTTAAAGACAAAGCTTTCCTAAGGCAAAGCTCTGCTTGGTGGCATTTTCCATTCACATCAGACTAATAGGAGACCAGGTCTTCCCAAAATATAAAGACCTGATGAAGTTGTATCAGGCAGGAGACCGTGACATTGCATCTCTTCTGTTGGAGGATTTCTTTCTGGCTCTTCTGAACTTGGAATTTCTCTTTAAAATGTCCCATTAATTCCTATTAGGGAGCTACTAGTAAAGAAAATTGCATGTTGGCTTTTATCAATCTATATGAATAAATGTTAACCTGCTCAGTTAAAAGCTCCCCTTTTAGACCCACTCATGTGCAAACCTCAAGAGCAGCGTCGCATCAAGAAATCACTCGGGAGATTAATGCACTTGTGCTTGCACACAGCCCAGAGATGTGGATTAGCATTATAGATTTTAATTTGAAATAATGTCAGTCTTTCAGGCCTGTGTGTAGTGCACGAGTTGCCATCTGCTTATAATAATGAGGCTGACAATCCACGTAAATGTGATTTGCTGCCTCTGTGGCCAGCATAATGGCCGGGATATTTATTGATCCTAATGGTGGCCCGGCCACAGGCGTTTCATTCAATAGAACCAGGAAGGCTCAAAAGCCCAGGCTTCTGAGAGTCCAGCCCCTATGATAGTTAAAAACAAAAGGGCACGTCCCCACAGGCATGGCCACACCCTGCACGCCCTCAATGGTCCTTATATCCCTTCTTCCTGTGCATTTGAATGCAATTCAGAATTCAACCAATGACATCACTGGGAGATGAGACCCTGCACAGGGACACTAAGGCCCTGTCTGACCTTTTCTCACTGTGATTTTGAGATGACAGTTGTCCAGATAGTAACTCAAGGAGCCCTGTGTCCATGAAAGTGTCTAAGATTACTGACCAGAATGGCAGGCACTACCCACGTGTGGACAGCTTCATTTCAGGTAGCTGAAGTTAAATGAAATTTATAATTGGATTCCTTAGGACTCAAACAGATACTGGAACTGAAAGGTGAAGAGACCCAGGTGTCCGGAAATGGACAAATAGGCAAACAAAACGCGGTGAATATAGACAAGGGGGTGTTCCCAGCCTTCAAAAGGAAGGACTTTCTGCCACAGGCTCCAGCTGGATGAACCCTGAGCACAGTACCCTGAGTGAACTACTCCAGTCACTAAAAACAGACACCTACGGTCTCCATCATTTGTGCTTCCCAGAGTGAGTGTTTAATGGGTGCAGAAGTTTCAGTTTTGCAAGATGAAAAACGTTCTGCAGACTTGGTGCAGCGGCTCCTGCGGGTCACATAGCACTCTGGAGGTCCAGGTGGGAGGATCCCTTGAGCTCAGGAGTTGCAGACTACCTTGAACAAAAGTGAAACCCTGTGTCCACTAAAAATAGAAAACTAGCCCAGGGTTGTGGCAGGCTCCTATCGTCCCAGGTACTCGGGAGGCTGAGGTAAGAGGAGTGCTTGATTCCAGGAGTTTGAGGTGACTCTAAACTAGGCTAAGGCCACAGCACTCTAGCCTGGGCAACAGAGTGAGACTCTGCTTCCAAAAAAAGAAGAAAGTTCTGTAGGTGGGCGAGGGTGATGTAGCTAGATAACAACGCCAACGTACTTAATGCCACAGGTCTGTGCACTTAAAAATAGTGGAAATGGTAAATTTTATGTTATATATATTTTACCACAATTTGAAAAATGGCTTCCTTAGTTGCTCAATAGCCACATGAGGCTAGTGGCTTCTGTACAGGATGGCGCAGTATGGCCCATTTCTGTCCTGACAGAAAGTTCTCCTGGATGTCATCACTTCAGGACCCGCTTCTGAGCGGTGCTGCAAAGTCCGCCCAGCACAGGTGCAGAAGCTACCCCTGACCATACCCCTGCAATAGAGATGCGAAGTTTAAGACTGAGTTTTACTACCTTTCTCTTAAGTAGCTGCCTGTTTTCTGCGATGCATTTTTCGTTTTCAAACACAGTTCACTGTTATCCCCCACGGGATTATCACAGTGAACCATGCAGTCCCTGGTTGCTCTCATCTCTCCAGCTACGTGTGTTTGAAAGACTGAAAGATGAGCCTTGATACCAGTGTGTATGAAAATCAGAGGGGCCTACACCATTTCAAGGACAGAAACTGCACTTTGAAAGCAAATTCACTGACAGCGGGACTCACTGGTTACTCAGTAGGAGTAAATGAATGTGTGGGAGAGAGAAATCGGAGGGCAGCCCTGTGGGTTCCGCTGGGCATGGGCCATTGGCTCAGCTTCTGTCCCCACCACTCCCAACAGCACATCAACATCTGAGCTTCTCCAGATGGGACACTTCCGTCACCCTTGTACGATTTGCTCTACGGAGAACTGTGTTCAAGCACAGAACATGATCAAAGTCGACATGGTGGCTCCAGTTACTAAACTGTTAGCTAAATCTGGTGATGTGGAGCTTTGTGCCACATGTCTCATGGTGCTGACCTGTACGCACCCTGCACTTTATATTTTTTAAATTTTATCTGCAGGAGCATTGATAGCTACCTCACTGGGTGGCTGCAAGGATCATGAGAGTGAATACACATAAATTAAGTGGAATGCCATCTCTCCTTTGTTACTATGCCAGATTACCATGACGACGTCTCGCTGTCAACTATTATTGACGTACTGTGGTTATTGTGTGCTGTATTTTATATATGATATATGTTTCGTAATTTTATTTTCTATTGATACAGCATGGGGTGCCTGTGATAGCTTAATACATTAATATAATTCGTAAAACTCAAAATCAGTATAACTAGGATATTTAATCACAAATATGTCTTTTTCTGAAAGGACATTTGCGTTACTCTCTTCTAGCTATTTTTAAACACACAATAGATTATTGTAAACGCCAGTCCCTCTGTTGATCTATCAAACACTAGCTCTTGTTTTTCCCATTAGACTGTTGATTTTTACCCATCGATCTATACACTATATTTCTACTCGGTGCCACACCCTGGGAGTTTCAGGATGTGCTTTTGCTCTATCACATCATGAATTGGGGAGATGAGACCCAGGAGACTCCATCCTCAGGGCAGGAGGACGTGCTGAGCTGGTGCCCTCCCTGTCTCTGCACCACGGCCCCTTGTCAGCTGTGACGTCTCCTCCTACCCCGCAGGTCTGAGAACGGGGCATCTAACTGAGGAGGACCTTCTGTGTGAGGGGTCAGGGTCTGGGAAGGGACCCTCTCAGGGACCCAGGCAGACGAGGACACTGCTGGCTCACGCAGTTGGGCACATCAGCCCTCTGGGTCCAGGCCAGGTGTCAGTAGGTTGAGGATTCACACAAACGTGGTGACACCCTCCAGTTGTGAAGGCTGAGTCCAGGCAGGACTCAGCCCGCAGGCCAAAGGCAGCCGGCAAGAGCTGGCGAGTGGGAGGACAGGAGCCATGCCCGCCCACGGGGTGGTGGGGAGTGAGCAAGGACGGGCAGTGTTGTGTGCCATGCTCTGCAGTGCAGCCCTCGGGATGCACCTGCTGCCTCCGGGTGGAGGCCGGATGGGGAGGGGGCAGTGGCACAGCCCAGCGCAGTGCACGGGACCAGTAGGGGCAGCCAGACAGGATCCCCACTGTTCTCCGACCCTCCTCCGGGACACTTGCACACCAGTCAGGGAGCTGGAAGGACACCTCTCTCACGGTCATTTTTTAATCATACATTTTAATCTTTTGATCTATCTCATCCTAAGGACTTGCTTCCTGCTGCTTGGAGACGGGGCAGGGCAGCGAGAGACCGGCAGGGACGTTACAGGGTTGGGAGGTGGGGGAACCGGGAAAATAAAGTAAAAATAAGGTATGATCCTGGCTAGGCATGGTGGCTTACACCTGTAATCTCAGCACTCTGGGAGGCCATGGCAGGTGGCTCCCCTGAGTTCATAGGTTCAAGACCAGCCTGAGCCAGAGCAAGACCTCATCTCTAAATAATAGCCTGGCAGTGTGCAAGTGTCTGGTGTCCCAGCTACTCGGGAGGCTGAGACAAGAGAATAACTTGAGCCTAAGAGTTTGAGGTTGTGGTGAGCTGTGACACCACAGCACTCTACTGAGGGTGATAGAGTGAGACTGTCTCAATAAATAAATAAATAAATAAATAAATAAATAAATAAATAAATAAATAAAAAGATTCCTGAGACATCTGACAAGCAGGAAGTTGCCAGTTCTTGTTATGATTATGCACCCAGACTAAAACTTCTGATTTATTTCTGTTTCCAAGAAAATGTTTCAAACATTAAAAAACCTTTGAAGACCAGTGAAAATGAAAATGAAAATGAAAATTAAACCATTTCGTCATAAGCTGGAGCTCCATAGGTGCCATGGAGGGAATCTTCTAGAAAACCCTAAGGAAGTAGCCTCTGGACAGAGTTGACATGCTGCCTCAAGTCACACCACCCCCCTGTGCTCGTGTTGTGTGTGATGCCCACTGAGACCCTGTGGGTGATGTCTCTACACTGAGGACTTTCAGGGGCTTTCGTGATGGTTACAGGAAACAAAGCTAAACAAAAAACCAGTCTCTGAGTTAGGGAAGGGTCTCATTGCTATTGAATTTCATGCTGGGCCCAACAGAATGACTGAGACCTTACACTCAAAACAGCTTGAGTGTGCACGTGAGCATGCATGTGTACATGTACGTGCCTGTGTGTACATGAGCATGCATGTGTACGTGTGTGTACACATGAGCATGCATGTGCACATGTGTGTGCTTACGTGTTCATGTGTGTGTACATGTGAGCATGCATGTGTACATGTACGTGCCTGTGTGTGCATTTGTGTGTGCACATGAGCATGCATGTGTACATGTGTGTGTACACGTGCACATGCATGTATACATGTACGTGCCTGTGTGTACATGTGTGTGTACACATGAGTGTGCATGTGTACATGTGTGTGCTTATGTGTGCATGTGAGCGTGCATGTGTACATGTGTGTGCATTTGTGTGTGCACATGAGCATGCATGTGTACATATGTGTGGTTGTGTGTGCATGTGTGTGTGCATGCGAGCATGCATGTATACATGTGTGTGCCTGTGTGTGCATGTGAGCATGCGTGTGTAGATGTGTGTACCTGTATTTGTATGTGTGTACAGACATAAGCCCCAGGTGCACTTATATACAAGAGAACAGACGTGAAGCTTGTCACGTGTGGGTAAGAGCACAGCCAGGGTCACCTAATGGCTCTGAGTCACAAGAGCACATTCCCCGCCATCTGCCCCATAGTGGGAAAGGCTGTTGTCGCTGCAACTCTAAGGCAGCCCTGGTCAGGAGAGGAGCACCAAAGGAGCTAAGAAAAAGGAGTTTGACACACAGTTCTTGCAAGTAGATTTTACTCTTCTTTAATCTCATTCTAAATCCAGAGCTCAAAATACTTGTACCATTCTGAGAAGTAGAATTATGAGGGAAAGAGCATCTTGCCATTATAATTCACAGGAAAAGTATTTGCATAATAAAGTTGAGCCAATTGTGTGCTTATTTAAGAAAAAAATAACTAGATTTGGTGGCATTTGGTATTCATCATTGGATAAACTCAAGAAAAAATGTCTGGAAAGAGTGAAGAAAGGCAATTTAAGATTTAAAAGGGGGGAGGGTCGTTGGGGGCTCCAAGTGTCTAATCTTGTTGCGTTCTGAACTTTTCTAGATGTGTTGACCATCGCATTCCTCATGACTCTATAGTCTAAACTGTAACCGTTTTGCACTTTGCAGACAATATTTTCTCATGTGAAAAGCCTTGTATCGTGGATAATCCAGAAACACAGCATTTCCTTCAATACTTTATGAATTCTCTAATTACCCAAGAAACCCCCATGTGCTGGACATTGCCCAGGAGGAAGGAAGAATAAGGCAGAGAAGCCCTCTCTCGGCTGGGGATGACCGTGGGGACGATGGAGGGAGTTTCAGGATGCCTGACCCAGAGAACGAGGGTGCTCGCTGCCCAGCATGTGCCGAGGGAGGGACCAGGGGCAACGGGTGTGACGGAGGTCACTCTGAGCCCAACAGCACTGGTCACACTGGTCCAGGGGGACCTGTGTACCCAGATCAACAGGTTTGGGGACAGGCAATTTGGCAGAAGGGACAGCAAGCATGTCCTTGTGTGTGGAAGACCCACAGCAGGGTAGCTGACACAAAGACCACCTGTGAGTGTGGGTTAAACACAAGTGATTCCCTGAGCCGTGGTCTGAAGCTGGGCCAGCACAGGGTGGCCACCCACACTCACGAGAAACACGCTGGGTCAGAAGTCCAGGTGTCCCCTGTACCCTTTCTGTTCTCCACTTAGTGGAAAACTGGGGTGCGGTTACTCCCTGCTCTGGGTTCCCTTTATCCAAGTGCGTCAGGAGCCGCTGAATTAGACAATGATGTCAGTGAAAGATCTTTACCGGCTCATCTCCAGGCACTAGGAGACCTCGGCTCTCAAGTCCTCTGGACTTAATTGTTTCAGACACATTTTTAAATGAAATATCTGGTCTCTTTCGTTGTTGTTTGCCTAAAGAGACTATTGTACTCCAAAGGAAAAAAAAAACCCTCAATAAAGGTTCAAGCAAAATGCCTTTCATTTTTGTAATGAGTCTGAAAAAAAATTTTACTATCCAATAGTTCCAGCCAGTCCTTTTTTTACAAGAGCCTTCTCATTACCTAAATTTTATTGCCAAAAAGTGAAAAAAAGAGGAAATTGTACATACTTAGAAAAAATATACACTTTTAATAATGTCAAGTGCTGTTTATGATTGAGATGTCAGAATTTGTAATCAAATTGTATAATCAGAGGGCCAGGCATAATGTCTACAGGTCCAGTAATTACCAATGCCTGTTTTAAACCCTATGAATATTCTGGGAATTATTTTCACCCCCTTGAAAAACTTTTGAGACATTAGCTCACCACAGCATTCAGCCACCTGCCAAGCACTTTATGGGTCTCCCTAACCACCCCCAGTAATCTTCAAGGTTCCTTTTGAATAAAATTCCAGGCATTGAATGACAGAAAATAGTCTTAAGTTGCTTTAAGAGAATATTCAAGGTAAAGCCATAGAAAATAGTCAGACTGAGAGTTGGAGCAGACAGGAAGAAGAAAGGAAAGAAATTGCTAGCTAAGGGCTGCGGTGGGAATGTGAGTGATTTGATTTAACACCGAATACTGGAGCTAGGTAGTGACCCACATACATTTTTCTTGTGAAGCCACTTAAGGGTCTCAGGGTTAAGCCCACTGTACAGAGCTGTGCGGCTGGTGACCAGGAGGATTTGGGCTCCGGCCCCAGCAGCCTGACTCTGTGTCTTGTAGCCCAACTCTGTCCTTGGAACATTCGATTTGAAGAGCTCTGAGCACTTCAGCTCTAACTTGTCCCTTTGTTCAAACACGTGGGTCGTGGGTTTGCCCTGGCTTCTTCTGTTCCTCTGGGCCGGAGACCCTGCCATGAAGCCCTTCTCGATGGCAATACACTTACATTGCTGACTGAGGCAAACAAAAAAACTAACTCCAGTCTTCTCGGATGTTGGTGTTATTTGTGAGGATGGTGAAGGAATGTCACTCTCGTGGATTTCGGGTTACCTGACTTTCCTCCTCATCCAAGTGCCCGAAATCCACATGCCACCTGCTGAGACGCAGCCCAACAAGCGTGTAGGTTTGCATGTGTGTTTGTGTGTGTGTTTAAATTTGGACTTAACAAATCTTTGATTAAGTAGCCAACCTCATTACAGTCTAAATGATACCGAGGAACTCCTTGTTCATAAATCAAGCCATGATTTCTTGTTTGGTCTAACCCTTCACTGTCTTTCATCTCCACACTTGTGGTGACCAGCTGCTCAGCCATCCCACTCAGAATCTAACAGGTGGTTTGACTTTATTCAGAACGATTTGCATTTAGATTAGATGTCAGGCTAAGCTCTTTTACAATAAAGGCTGACACACTGTAGTCAACAATCTCAAGAAGTTCAGGAGACATCCCAAGCTAAGATGGAGAGCCATTTACTTAGGGATTTTAAGGTGATTGCTACTCCAATAACAATTGTATTGTGTTCATGTTTTATCAAAGCTATTTAATGTCTCAGACCTCAAGCACAGATGAAGCTAGACAAAAACTAAATCTCAAAAAGAACCAAATTGTCAGGGCTTTGCTTACTTACACCTGTCGTGGCTCTGTGCAACCTACTTTTGGGTACGGCCTTAAACCAGCTTGCTTGGCAGGGTGTCTGGGACACAGTGGGCGTCATGACAAGCTGCTGAATGAGTGAGTGGATGTGGGGGACCCTTAGGGGCAGAAGCCCTGGGGGCGGGTGTGCATCCCACTTCTCCCCAGTTTACAGATGAGAGTGGGACGCAGAGAAGTGATTAAACTAAGACCATATATCTAGTAAGTGCCCAACAGGAGTTTGGGTTCTGATCACCCAATTTTAATACTCTAGAGTATTGGAGAATACTTGCGGAATATTTGTGTTGACAATTTCTGTGCCTTTTATTATACCAACAGACTTATAAATCACAATTTAAAACATAATTACATTAAATCACAGTCATGTGGTCTTTTTTATTATTAAATCATAGTTGTGTACATTAGTGCAATCAAGGGGAACAATGTGCTGGTTTCATACACAACTGAGCTATTTTCATCAAACTGATCAACGTAACCTTCATGGCATTTTCTTAGTTATTGTAATCTTGTAACTCATCCATCAGTGTTTTTGGAACCTGTTGTAATACAGACTCAGTGAGCAACATGCTGCTTCTTCCCATGGCTCCTCTGCACAGGTGCTGAGACTCCCCACAAGATCCAGACCCCCTCCGTCCTGCCAGCTCTCAGGGACTGAAAGTCACCAGGCACATGGGGGCTCAGCCTTCATCCTCATGGGACTCGCCTGTGCGACACGGTCATCCTCACTGGCTCTCTGGTATAAAGCAAGTCAGACTCATCTCTAGCCATAAAGTCGCTCTAGCTTTCTCTAAAAGGACGCTGAACAGTGGTTTCAGAGGTGATTTTATATGTGTGTGCACTTTAGTCTTCAAAACAAAATGTTTATTGCGATATTACACGTGTATACAAAGATATCAGATCAGAAAGTAAGTTAGAGTGGTAAGTAGAAAGAGGAAGAGGAAGAAGAGGATGAGGAGGAGGATGGCACTTCTGCCTTGTACCCTAGGGGTGGCGTGGACCCAGTATCCCTGCCCTGAGACCTGCCCATTTGGGGCCCCATTGAACTCACTCTGTGAGGGCTCGGGCTTGCACACAATCTACACCTGCTCCTCTGGGGTTCTGAGTTGCCCCCTCTTTGTACCCTGGGCTGGTCCTGGTCCCACCTGACCTGTCTCATCATCTAATGGCAAAGTGGGAAGGGATGTATTCTCCCGCCTCGCCCTTCCAGAACCACAGCGTCAAGGACGAGGAGCAGCCTGAGAACGAGAGGTCCCTGTAGCTCAGGGCAGAGCCGTAGCCCTGCTCAGAAGTCTGAGTATTTCAGAAAATTCCTCTTAGTGCAATAATGACACCGATGACCTAATGCCACCAGGAGTTTAATTTTAATTGCCTCTCCTTTTTTTTTTTTAAATGTGTGGTGATTACTTTTCTGAGCTAAGTGACCTTTTATCAGTCTCAAAATATTTGTATGTGTGTAATACGAGTTAAAAACAACCTTGATAACAGACACACATTACTAATAAACCTGGTGCACTGTGACATTTTGCAGTGATTTCAAGTGCTTTTAGCTAAAGGATGTGACACATAAAGGCAAGCGATTAAGCAGAGAATTATGAACCTTCTGCCTCCCTTGGTCCGGGTTTTTGCCTTCATATCTACCTGTATTTGGGTTAGATAGGCCTCGTGTACTTAGATAGTGTTTAATTTCCAGGAACTCTTTACCTGCTCAAGGTCTTCAGATGAGGCCCTTGTTCGGCCCTTGGCCCACTGGTCTCTCTGCAGACTCAGGACACGTGACATACACGGGCTCGGTGCAGTGAGTGTTGTTTGCTCTGAGTTTTGTGGTGCTACCACCCGCCTCGGTCACTAGGTAAGGGCCGTGTGCTCTTTCTTCTTTTTTAAATAAACATTTGTTACAATTTGGAAGACAAATGTTGTTCACTGAAAGTCTAACCCAAATCATCCTGGATAAAGTGTACAAAGCAGACATGAATACTAACCAATACTCTGCTTTAAACTATTAATAAGCGCGTTTAGGTTTCCTATGTTGTCAGGGAGAAGAATATCCAAATCGGAAACCATGCACCTACCCTACCAAGACTTGATAAATATTGCAAGAATTTAACATACCCAACATGCCAATCACCTGCCCCAACACAGTCTCAAGGTTCAGTGGTGAATCTTAAAACCTTGAGGAAGTTGTTCAAGCTTTAACTTGTGTTTTAAATTTATTTGGCAGTGACAATGATACAGAAAGAGATGTGTAGGTAATATAATATGCTTCATACTTTGCTACTGTGGGTTCTTACTATTTTTCTTTCTTAGAGGAACAGAGGTTGCTCCTACAGGCAGAGAAAGCAGGTCCCACTTGTCTTTGGTTGTACATTCAGAGACACTTAAGTTTACTTGGATTGACTGGCCCACGCTCAAAGGCAGTCCAGGTCTTACTGAGGGCTGGGACGTGCCCCATGACAAAGTGGTGAGCTGAGTCCTTGTCTCCCTCTTGGGATTTATGGGTACGGGAACCTTACTCACCTCAATCTTTCCTGTACAGCCCTCCGCTCCCCGGGGTAGGGAGGTGTCTACCTTCCTTTATTCTGAAGAAGTCTTTCTGAGCTTTGCTTGTAAGTAACTGATGACAGAATTTCAGACAGGTAACAGTGTTTATGGCACTGCTCCGTACGCACCAGTGACGTGAACCTGAGCCTCTGTATTGCCATTTAAGTCCTATCCCCCTGCTCACACCACCCCCCCCCATGCCTACAGCTACAGGAGATCTTGTCTGTGATTGCAGGCTCACCGTTCCTTGCTCACCATTCTTTGCTGCCTAAATACTCCCTTGTTTATAGGAACAAATAGAAACAGCACCAAGGAACATTTTTTCCATGTTTCTGACTTAGCAGAAAGGAACCTGCTGTGGGGCCGGCAGGGTTCAGAAGTCCCACTAGCTGCAAGGCCGCACCCCTGTCACTCGACACACAAACCTTGGTGTGTCCTGCCCTTTCCTCCTCCTGTGAGCACATGGACAGCTGGGACAGTCACTAGTCTTACCACGGAGGGGCTTGCGTTCCGTCTTCGTTTTTTCCCTCACTGTGCCCACGTGCTCCTGAGACAGGAAATAGACGGAATGAAACCACAATGGTGATCTTTAAGCTCGACTCAGACTTAGATGAGATCAATTTGATTTACAAGTTGATTTCTCATACGGAAAGTAAATTTAACTCCCTGTATCTTGAAGCCAGCTGGAGAGAAGTGTGTGGCTGGGGTGCTGGCGGGACCCTACGTCTCCATCCCTTCGGACGGGGTCTTGGGGCTGGCAGCCCCCACCTGGCCAAAGCTTCTGGCTGTCGGGAGGCTGAGTGGCCATGTCAGTGAACAGGAAGCAGCAGAGACCAGGCTGGAGGCGGGGGAGTGAAAGAAGAAATGGTCTGCACTGCTCGATTGAACCTCGCTTTCTCATACCCAGCTCTTGTTCATCACAGGGACGGTCCATGGCTGTGAATGGGGCTGCCTGTCATAAACATGACTCTTCACTCTCACCAAGAAAGTTGTCATTATATCTTTCCACAACTGAGTTCTTGGGGGAACGTACCGGGCGTCTGGCGGCTGACCCAATGCTGTAGACTTCCTCTGCCTTAGTCTCACTCCCTCCTTCTTAAAACCAAAATTTACCTCCAGCCCTTGCCTCTTCCATCCTTCTTTAGTCACAGGGGGAGCGAGACCCATCAGGAGGTGCAGACGGCCCTGCTTGAGACAGAGACAGCAGGGCCCGGGGCGGCATTGTCTCGGCGCCTATTGAAAATGATCTTTGTGCGGTAACAGTCAGATGCGGCAAACTGCCTCCCCACTCTTTGGAACGGAAGGGGCGGTGGGGGCTGCGAGGGAGGGAGCGTGGGGAGGGTCGAGCTGCTTCATTTCTTTGAAACAATGGGCTGCCCTGACATTGTCTATTCAGTGTGGAAGATGGGCTGTCAAGTAAAGCAAGACAAATGTGATGTCCTGACTGATTATTCCTTAGATACTAAGTCAATGAGCTGATTATCACCGCAATTACATTACCAGTGTCAACAGATGCTGCGTGTAGACGACGAGTTAACAATTAAGTGGGCTCCCGGCCCCAGACCTCGTTCCCCAGAAAACCCTGTGCGAACTCCCCACTTCAGATGCCTGCGTGGCCAACCCCGGGCCTGAGCGCACAGCAAGTGCATCCCAGCCATGGCGAACAACTGGCTGCCTTCTGCACATGCTGGGCAAGGACTGGCCCCAGACAACAGCGGGCTCGCCCTCCTCAAGGCCAGAGTTGACTGACATCTGTGCATTAATCTGCTTTGAAGAATAAGGTGGAGAATATGGCTACATGAGTATGTGGATCATTTGTCCATCTAGAAAAGAAGTTACATTATGATGACAACTTACATTTCTGAATATGGTGATTCTTTTCCGTTTTAATTTATTTTAAGATGCTTCCATAGAAGAAGTTTTCTAACTGCAGATAATGAGTGTTACTATTAGTGTGCAGTTGGGAAAGACTAGAATACTTGCATGTTGTTCCTCTGGAGGGCCGTTCCTGCCCCCACCTGCCCCGAGCCCTTGCAGGGGTGGGGGAGGACGGCTTAGCCGCCTGGTGGCCAGAGGCCAGTGAACTCACACCCGCTCCCCTGCCTGAGGGTCGCACCATCAGGCTCCCACTTGGTTTTATGAAGACAATGATTTCTCCTGCTGGTCTCCTCTGTTCAGTTAAAACAGAAAGGAAAGTAGGTGTGCCATCCTTTATTCCTGGCTGGTCGCCCTCCCGCTCAGGGGCACCATGAGAAGAGAAGGAGAGGGGTCTGGCCCGGGGTTTCAGATCTAGGAAGGTAGTCATAGAGTTCATTGCCAAATTTTCAACAAGCAAAATAAAAGAAGATGTTCACTCTTTTCCAGAAACACATCAGGGAAAGCAGCTCTCACGTGTGTGATGTAAAGACAAACAACACGCAGGACCCCTCTCCTCGGCTGGCGGGTCCATCCCAGCTCAAGGTCACTTTCACCACTAGTTAGACGTTTCAGGCAGGGGAATCATCTTGATGAAAATCCATTGGATTCTTTGCAATCAATTCAAAACCTATAGTTCTGACTTCGGAGTAGCCTGACAACCACTGAGGATGGGTTTGGGAAGACGGGCCCGTGACCTGGAGGGAGGCTGAGCATTTCCACAAGCGCCAGTCAGACAGGGCTGCTCCCCACTGATCAGGTACTGGGGCCTGGCCTGGTTTTGACGAATGATTGACCTTCCAGAAAACAGCAGTTCAACCTTCAAATGAGAAGTTCAGTATCTCTTTTATTTCTCTCCAAATATGTGCGGGTCAATGAACAAATACTTCTAACGAACATTTTAAGGTATTTATTTTGCCTGATTTCAGGGACAAGTTCAGATGGGAGAAGAAGAGGAAAGATAATAACAGAAAGTGAGACATAAGAGAGAGGAACTTACTTTTTTCCTATAGACAAAAATACACTGGAGATTCTTATGGAGAGTTGAAAATCATCATTAAAGTTAAATGACTCTATCAGACTGACACCAAGTGGGTGCCACTTCCAAAATAAAGCCGTTTGACTAGAATCAGTATTTCTAGATTTCCAGTTATGCTCCACTTATAAAAACAAATATAAAAGCAAGCCAGAGGACAGGTCCCATTTTTCCTTTTAATTAAAATTACATCAGAGTCTTATGAAAGTGAACCCACCATGGCTTATGAGCTGAAGCATCCTGAATGATCCCACCACACAGCCCTGTGCAGTATCTGAATTCTCAGACAGCCATGTCTAATTTTAATCTAGAGTCATTTTAATAGTAATATGGCCTTCCAAGGACTCCAGTTTACCAATTGTTTTTGAACCTTATGTTAGAAATTATGGACTCTAAAAATCATTTTAACCATTGAGTTGCATGTGTAGTAAGCTAGAACAATTTGAGATGCAATTATCTATCCTGAAAGAAAAATAATGGTCTTGAGAACATAGATAAGAGGTAATCAGAGTGACTGACAGGAAGATGAAGATGCAAATTAAACCTGAGAGAAGCAGCTGTGCAAATAGGTCAGATACCTGTGAACACCAGATCACCAAGCACGGCCGCTGGAGGTAGGCCCAGCTCCCACTGGTGCCACGATGAAGTGTTCTCTTAAGAAACACCAATGAAAGCTGGTGCTGCTGCTGTTTCTCTTTGTCACTTTCACTGCAGTGACTGTACTGGACACCTGTGGTCATCAGGGGTCATCAGGGGTTTCAGTGTTGGGAAGGGACTCCGTGGAAGAGGGGAGGATAAGGCATTTTCTTTACTAGCTTTTTTTTTTAAATTAAATCATAGCTGTTAACATTAATATAATCATGGGGTACAATATGCTGGTTTTATATGCAATTTGAAATATTTTCATCGAACTGGTTAACATAGCTTTCATGGCATTTTCTTAGTTATTGTGTTAAGACATTTATATTTGAAATTTTCCAATATCCATTAGCGGAATATGCCTATAGGGCTGCAGTTCCTAATGGTGAG
>CAUYON010183118.1:0-19865 GCA_963573935.1 Arctocebus calabarensis | reverse complement strand
ACCTTTTATTTGTATCCTTGGGGTCGCAGGTCACTCCAATAGGGTTGATGTGCGTTCCTCGACCTTGTCTCTTGACTCAGCTCCAAACCGTTGGCTTTCTTGCTAAATTTCTGTCCTTTAACTCTCCTTCTGGACAGGAGTGCCTGCAGAAAGCTGGCTACAGACCGCCATCTTGACTCCTCCCTCCACCTCAAAAAGATTATTAAGTTACTATTTTACCTGGATGAGAATATTTAGATCCATTTGAGCCCTCTCCATATACACCTGTTCAGTAGTAGTTTAAGCTTCGTCATTTGTTGCCTGGAAGAATGTA
This sequence comes from Arctocebus calabarensis, assembly GCA_963573935.1. Taxonomy (NCBI): domain Eukaryota; kingdom Metazoa; phylum Chordata; class Mammalia; order Primates; family Lorisidae; genus Arctocebus; species Arctocebus calabarensis. The sequence goes on along the minus strand of CAUYON010183118.1, from coordinate 19,552 downwards.
AAACCTTCCCAGTGAGCTCCTCACTCTCAATGTCTGGTCACATCAAATTCACCCTTCTCATAATCTATAATTATGGAATAAAAATGATTTTATAACCTCATAAACATAATTTTGTAAATCTGCTACTGAATTCTCATCTACTATTCAAGGAGAATATCTAAATTCCTTAGTATGACGTCTAAGGATTTGAATGAAATTGATTCAACTACTTATCATTATTTCCCATTTCTGCCTTTCTTCTTCATTTATCATAGTATTGATTTTATGTTCTAGCAATAGTAAACACTTGCACATGCTCACAGACCACACTCATTCTTTTCTCCATGTGGTTGTTCAGATTTTCTCCCTTATTTAGAATTACCTATATCATCTTGCCCACCATCTTAGGCTTCTCAGGTTACCATAACAAAATCCCACAGACTCGGTGGCTTAAACAACAGAAATTTATTTTTTCACAGTTCTGGAGGCTGAAAGTCTATCTATTTTCATCTAGCACATGCAGGGAGATTTCAAACCACACAGTGGAGAGGGCCAACAAGATTGAAAATGGAAATTTCATTGTGTACTTGTACTCAACTGTCTGCATTAGTTTTCAACAATGAAAAATTAAGTAGCCAATGAAAAATTGTCAGAAATAAGATGAAAATTCATAATTTAAAAGAGTAGCAATTTATGGAATAAATATCTCCTATTAAAATGGAATTTAAAAAAATCTTAATTACTATACACACACACACACATACACACACTCAGGCATAGTCATACACACAGGCTTCCACTATGGTCATGGAAGGCCAGGTCATAGTGCACTAACCCTTGTGTTGAAGGCCACTAACAAACGTAATGAAATCCAGAAAAGTTCATACATAACAATGAAGACCAACAGTATATTAGGAAATTTCTTGCTGAAAGAATAAAACAAAAAGAGAAGAACTACCAGAGCCTCCCTTTCCAGGGAATATTTGCCTATATAGGAAAAGCACCTGACAGGTGGAATTCTTTAAGAGGACCAGGTGAGGTGTGGTGTCCTGAAGGCCCCAGGAATAAGAACCTGAAGAATATCCCCTCCTCCCCAAATGCCACTATTCTGGCCAATTGCCTATCCTTGGGCAAAGGACTTAAAGGCTAGTAGACCTTTCAGATAAATTTCAGAAACTAGAAAGATGGGTCTGAACTTAATGCCCAATGAGGGTCAAAACCTAATATAACATATGCTCTACTTGTGGTAGGGATACTCAGGGGCTATACTCTTAAGTTGAGGTATCTTAGTAAATTGTCTAGGAAGCTCAGAAAATCATTATGCCTTAATCCAAAACTACTTTCACTTTTAGGTCCTGGCTTTTAAAAAAGGAAATTTCTTCCTGGTAGAAAATATATTCCAAGTCTCAAATTAGTTCTCATTTTTCAATTTTTTCAGGCCATAATAAAAGGCTAGAAGGTACATAAAAAGAAAACAAGGTAAAATCAATACAAGCAATAGACAACAGAAATAGAAACAAAAAAAAAATCCATGTTTACAAATAATCAGATACAGAAACTACTACGGTTGATACTACAATCAATGGAAATACAAGCTGAATTTAGGTTAAAACAAAGCATTTGGAGTAAGCAAAATATGCCACTGAAGATTTGAAAAACATTGAACTAGAAATCACGGAACTGAAAAATGCAATAATGAAAAGTTAAGAACCCAATAGGTGGGTTTTACATTGATGAAGAGAAAACTTATAAACTAGAAGACAGATCTGAAGAAAGCACTCAGAATGCAGCAAGAAGAGACAAAATATAGGGCACACACAGGAGAAGGTAAGAGACCTTAAAAAACACAGCTGAACATGCCTTAAATTCAAGTTCCAGAGGGACATGAAAGACAAGTGTTACAGAAGTAATGTTTGAAGAGAACTGATATTTAAACTCATATTGATGATATAAAACAAATGCAAATTATGTGACCAAAGTGTATGCACCACTATAACAGTCTGAAATAAAAATTTTTTAAATAAAAACAATAAAACACACACATGCAAGCTTAAAAAATAAAAGATAAAATGGAAAACAATACCATTCAATAAGCCTTTCAAACAATGATTGTCAACCGGTGTGCTGTGAGAGGATCTTAGGGGTGCCACAAAAATTTCAAAGCAGAGTAAGTATATTCTTTTTTACTCTTTTTAAAATCAATGTTATTTAAGTGTTTTGCAGAAGTTTAACTATCAACTCAAGTGTGCCACGAGATGAAAATGGTTGAAAAACATAGCTTTTTTTTTTTAAATCAGGAAGTTTTTTATTTCTGTTTTTTTGTTTGTTTGTTTTTGGCTGGGGCTGGGTTCGAACCCGCCACCTTTGGCATATGGGGCCAGCTCCCTATATGCCACAGGCACCGCCCTGAAAAACATAGCTTTAAAAGCACCTGTCGCAGAAGTTAAAAATAAATTCGCATCTAGACACATCACAATGGAACAGCAGGAAATAGAGGACAACAAAAAATTACATATAGCAGAAGAAGATTAAATTCATAGGCACCGCACAAACTACAAGGGACTTCTTAGAAAAAACATGAGAAGCCAGAATTAAATACAAACATTCCTTCAAGAAAGCACAATTATAAATGGAATTGAAATCATTTATCAAATGCAATAGAATTTTTCCCACAAAGAAGCTACGAGTTCATATGGCTTCTCCAGCAAGTTATATCTTTCAGAGAGCAGAAAAAAGACATACCGCTCTCTGATTCCTCTTTCCTATATTGTTCAGCATAACCTTGTTACCAAACAACAACAAAAGCAGTGCAAAAAGGACCCTAATGTAGGCTAGCCTCAGTCATGACCACACATGCAAATAAATCTTACAAAGTTGATATAATGTCTATAAATCTTTACACTTCAGTTCATACATCATAAGGATGCATAAATCAAAAACTGGAATAGAAATAAAAAGATATATTGTTAAAAGAATAAAATAAGAATAAAAGAAATAAAAAGCTATGATTGTTTTAGTAATTTAAAATATTCTCAGAAATTAAAAAGGACATTCATAATGTAATCATCTCATTTGATTATAAAATAAAATGTGCTCTATACATTCTTTGAAATATTTATAAAGTGAATAATTACAAAGTAGGGCTGGCTCTATTACATAGGAATTTTATTAAATTCTGAAATGCAGAATCCTAGATTTTTTTTTCAATAATTCCACTAAAGTAAAAACAAGTTTCTTCCACAAAGGAATTGGTTAGCATGTGTGAAAGGAAACAGAAATGAATTAGAAATATATCTCTCTCCCATCAAAAGAGATAAATAGTTGAATCAATAAATAAAATGAAGTAATGGTTGATATGCATATAATATTTAAAACTATGGCGTGTCAGCCAAAAGATTAAATGCAGATACATAGATATTAAGAATGAGAAAAGTATGATGAAAGCATGAACAAAAGACTTTTTTAAAAATAAGGATAAATATTATATTAAAAAATTATAGCACCCAACTTAGATAATCCTTGTTAAATGACTTTCCAGATAAATGATTTAAATGTAAATATAAAGAGGTATAAATCCTTAATGGACTATACAAAACACAGGAATTTGTCAAAATTATAACGCTGGTTATAGATACCAGAGCAACCTATTTTAAATTTCACTCAGGCCTTCAAGAAAATATTTTATTATCTTATTTATTTAATAACTATTTTAGATCATAGTATAAACTTAAAATTTACTTACTTTTAAAACTATAAGATCTTCATTTTAAAACTGAACAAGAAGATTACAGTATGGGGGAGAGGAGAGAGAGAAAGAAAGAGGGGAGAGGGAGCAGGTCCCAAACCTGGTTTGAAGAGAACAACATTCTTCAAGGTCTTACAGTGATGTATTAGGAAAAAAAATTATGCTCGAATGATCATATGAAACTTTCAGGCCTTAAACAAGATTAAACAGAATTGGTAGCCTTTCTCAGAGTCTTTAAAATACTAATTTAAGTGCAACTTTCCATGAGGTGCATTTAGTAAGTAATGCAGCCAGTTATTTCTTTTTCTTTTTATTATAATCTTTTTTTTAATTTGACACTTCTGATATTGAGCAATTTATTTACTCATCCTACAAATAGCATAAAATGAGGACCTACCATGTCCCAGGCACTGACATAACCTTAAAGATAAAGCAACAAGCAAGCTAGAAACAAACTCTCAAAGACTTCATATCCTGATGGTAGAAATACGCGACAAATAAATAAAGGAACTATTAAAATGTAGTATCAAGTATTTCAGTTGTTAGGAAGACAATTAAACCCTGAGTGAAAGGTCAAAGAGCAATGGATGAGAAAATATGAGGGCGTCTGTAAAGTGTCCAGCCATGTGCTATGAAAAATAGTATCAACTACTGCTGGATATTTTCCTGACAGCCCCAGTACTTCGCTACGGAGGTATCTGGGCATCCACCTAAATGAAATGAGAAAGGAGACACAGGACTCCCTGGGTGTGCAGAGCAGGCTATGGCTAGCAGGGCCCCCACAGCCTAGGAAATGATCAGGGAGTGACCCCCCAACCACTTCTCCTCCTTTAAAAGCATTATTTCCACCTGCCAAAAGTCACGTAGCCCATGCACACTCTCCTCGTTATCCACCAGCACACAGTTTTTCCTCTTTAAGGTTGATCTCTACCCCATGTGCTAAGATTTATGTAACCTTTAAGACACTGCATAAATAAAGCTGTTTCCACAGTTCAGGGGCTGGCTGCAGCCATCAGCTACATCAGCCCTCCTGCCACTGTCCTATCTCTCATCTCCTGTGTTTTGTTCTCATGTATGTCCCTCTTCTTTATTTACCACCTTTCCATTCAGGTCAATTCTTCCTCCTCACACCGGGTCACGAGAGGCCCCTGTCTCGTGCCAGTACACGATCCCTGGGCATAGACTAGTCTGTGTATAGGGAAATAGCAAGTATAAGAACCTGGAGGCAGAAAAATGCTTGGTGGGTAGCTGTTCTAATTCTTAGGCATGAGAACATTCTTCCCTAAGAATGAGAACAGAATGAGGACAGATAGAAGTTTCTGGACATGAGGCTGGAGAGGTAGTCAGGAGTTAGATTATGTAGAACCTTGCAGAATTTGGATTTCTTTCTAAAAGTGTTTACAACACCCTGGAAAGTTTGACCCATGGAAGTGACATGATCTGACTACATTTAAGTATCATTCCAGTCATTTAGGGGCAACAGATTATATAAAACAAAGGATGAACACAGACAGATCATCACCAAGTTACTGAATTACTAGGTAAGAAATTCTGGTGGCTTGATCAAGGGAGAAGTGACAGAGATATTTCAAAGTAGATGGAACCAGTGTATATTTGGGGTATATTTCCAATTGGATTTGTTGGTAGACTCAAGGTGAATTACAAAAGAAAAGGAGAAGCCAAAGATAGCCTTAATTTGGTATTAGCAAACAAACTTATACAAATGAGGGCATTATTATTTAAGTCAAAAACATGACAACAGTATTATAATTATTCAACATTATAATACAGGTTTGAACCAGTGCAGTAAGATAAAAACTACACATGTTGGAAAGAATGAGACAAGTTCTTTGTGTTTTATATATATACCTAGAAAATCCAAACAGTAAACTAAATGAAACTAAGAATAATTGGAAAGTTCTGTAAGGAAACAATAGTAATAGTTCTCCATTATAACCACAATAAAAACTAAAAAACACATGTAAATAAACTGTAAAAAAAGTGAAAATCTTATGAAAAATATAACTACTCATATTAACCTTGAAAGGTCTCTAGCAAGTGAAAAAAGCCTAGAGTTTATAAAATAATACATTCACTATAATCCCTTTTAAAATTACCTATTCAAATTACATGGGTTTGTGTATGTGCCACAGTTCAGATATTTGACTCTCTACACCTTATGTTGAAATTTGATCCCTAATGTTGTAGGTGGAGCCACATGAGAGATGCATGGGTCATGGGGGGCTCCCTTTTGAGTAAATTAATGCCCTCCCTGGAATGGGGGATGAGTCTGAGCTGCTTGCTAACAAGAGCCTGGCCCCTCCCTCCCTGTCTCTCTCTTGCTTCCTCTCTGACCATGTGATCTCTGCACATAGTGGGAGCAGCTAGAAGCCCTCACCGGGAGCAAATGCTGGCACAATGCTTCTGGCACAGCCTGCCAAACCATGAGCCAAATACACCTCTTTTCCTTGTACATTACCCATGAAGTAGTAACGAAAATAATTTTGTGGTTGGGGGTCAACACAACATGAGGAACTGTATTAAAGGTTTGCAGCATTAAAAAGGTTGAGAAACCACTGCTTTATAGCAACACAGTGAGCTAAGAGAACACGTGTGTCTGTGTTCGTACATATGTTTATGCACATACATGTGTGTGTACCTCTATGTACATATGTTTCTATGTATAACACTACACACTATTGGTGGTGGGGTGAGGGTGAGAGAGAGCTACTTTTCAGGGGACATTATTTTTTTCTTACTTTGTGCAATATTCTTTCTAATAAGATTATAAAGCTTACGATAAGAATAAGAAAAATATTCTTATTCAAAAGCACAAGCAAAATTCCCAGTAATAGCTGATATAATAGCTAACGTTTATTAAATGCCAGATACTTTACTAAGAACTTTATATTAACATTATATATTAATTCACATACTCCCCATTAGCATGATAGTTCATCTTATGACATCAGTTGATAAATGTCCCCATTTCATAGGGGACATACTTGAGACAAAGGGGAAATTCAACTAGCCCAAGTCACGTGGCATCAAACTGGCATGACTAAACCTGGAATGGAAGTAGCCAGATTCACAAGACCAAACTCCTAACAACTGTGCTATACTGACTATAAAACTGAAATGGTCTTATACGTCATATATGCATTCCAAAAAGTAGGGCGGTGCCTGTGGCTCAAAGGAGTAGGGCGCCAACCCCATATACGGGAGGTGGTAGATTCAAACTGGCCCCGGCCAAAAACTGCAAAAAAAAAAAAGTAGTCTATTCAGGGGGAAATGCAAAATAAGAGGAAGAAAAAGGAAGATAATGTTGAAATGAAAGAAAATATAAAATGACAGATGACTAAAACTTTAAAATCCCTGCTATCATAATAGAGGTTAAACTTCCCTACAGAGAGAACTCAGTCTTGCCACACACATGCCCTGGGGATAGGATTACTCACATTTTTTATTTTCTTTTATGTTTTTCTGTGTTTTCAACATTTTTACACTGTCTATGCAATTTAATAGTAAAACCATTACAAAGCGTTTTAGGTGGCTGATTTATTGCATCTATCAAAGGTAAATTGCCAACTTTCACGTAATGGTAGCAAAATAGGAAATGTCAAAATAAACAGGTTGCGATAATTTAACCCTCAATGATTCTTGTTGACCTTCATCTTTATGTATATCAACTTTTTGCTATTAGTGCTTTCAAAAGTACTAATGAGCAGAGAGAATCTTGAGAAGACACTAGCCAAATCAGCTTTTAGGGTATGTTAACATATTCTTGTCCTGAAGATGAAAATTTAATGTAAATGTCAAGATCATTATCCATATTTTCAACATCTTATGTAGCTAAAGCAAGGTGACTTGTACTAGTTGATTTGTTTGAAGTAATTAGCTGGTAACAGCACCTCACAATTTGCATAAGAGCTCATATGTTTGTTTATCATGGTCCTTTCCAACAATTACTATCACATTCTTTCCGTCTCAACAGAAATAAAAATTAGGCTGCAAGATTGAATTGTCTGGGTCAGATGCTTTTCGCAACAGCAAAACTATCCAAGCATTAGACCAAGAAAGTGCCATTTAATTCTTACTAGCCAATCTCCTGAACAGTTTATATTTACCCAGGGGAAAGAATGAACACATTAATCAGAAAAATAATTTTTGTATATAAGGGAACAATCTAAGAGTGACTCTCAATTTTATTCTTTTTCTTCCCTTGATTAAGTTTTCATGTAGACATTCTTCTGAATCCTGAATCCAAATGGATCAAATATTAAGAGGAACTATTTCATTGTTAGCCAAAATCAAGAACTAAAACAATCAAATTATTTTCCACTGTGAACTTTCTCTATTTTAGCCTCTGATGGGCAGTTTTTCATTTTTATTGATGGGGATGGGTAAGACTTTCTTATAGTCACCCAGATTCTAACTCTGGGGTTTATTAATAGCTAGGCCTGGGTCTCATAGATGGATATGATGGGGTTTTGAAATGCTCTGAAGCTAGCAGGAGTTTGTGCAACTATCTGAGGAGACGATCTACAGTGCTCAGCAGATCTAGAGAGCGGACACCTCCACTCCCTTGTTGGGGGAAAACGGGTTAAGAACCACTGAAATAAACCAGTCTGCTAAGTTCTTTGCCCCTGTTCTCTTTAGGAAAGTCCTCATGTCTGGCTATAGCAAAGAATTGGTTTGGAAGGTAGGAGAGGAGAAAAATCAAGTGACACTTTCCATCAAATAGTCCAAGACTATTCAGGAGAATCAGAGTAAATGAGTAGGAGTCTGAGCATTTAACACTCAATTTATACACCTAGAAAATACAGATTCTAATTGCTTGGAGAAAATTGGCTTTTATAAAGATAAGGAGAGCCTTGGTGAAGAGGAGAGGGCGCTGTGTGCGCGAAGCTGTGTCATGGAAACCAGCTTGGACGAGGAGCCTGGCTTCCATGTCTTCTGGCAAGTTCATGATTTAAGGGCAACTCTTACTGAGGAGGGTCCCAAGTAGCTTCCACTCTCAGGATCCTCAGAGACCACCCACTCCCCAGATGGCTAGGAGCCCCGAAGAAGGGTGGCTTGTCACCCTTTCTTGCTCTGCACCTGCCCCCTGCCAACTAAAATCGCCCTTTCTTGAGGCACTCAAGTACACTAGTGAGTCGAAATTCCTCACCTCAAGCTCTAGAATGATAAAAATAGAATAAAATAAATCAGTGTTGTCTGGCAGCACCGTTACTAAGAGCCTTCTCAGAGGGACCAGATAAATTCATTCCATCTGGGCAGAGAGATGACCCTGACACCTGTGTCTGAATTCGAGGCCAGGTTCCCAGGGGTGCTTCCTGTCTGTTCCCACCTTCCCAAGAGGACCCTCTGATCATAACTTGCTTCCTTTGCTCTTTGGATCAAGGGTCACCTATGAAAGCACTCATCCGTCCTAGGGAAAAGTGAACAGATTCAGGTGGCCTTTGCACAATCAAAGGCTTCGTAGTAACATGAAAGCGCCAACTGCAGAGAGTGCAGTGAGGCCGATCAGGCTGGCACTGTCAGCACGAGCTCCGCAGCTTTGCAGGCTGTGATTCTCGCTTTTATATAAAATGTTCCATAATCGTGGGAATGAAGAACTTGAAACCAATTCTAGAAATTCTATGTTGAAAGGAGAATAATCATAAAAAGGCATAATGGAGGCTGATGGTAGAGATGCAGGTGGAGGGGAAAGCTAATGCGTGACGGATGAGTTGGTGCATCGGCCTGGACACTCCTCCCGCCTCACCTCTTTCCTTTCCCTCTAATTCGGCTTAGCCGGTGTGCCGAGGGGCATGAGCTCTGGGGAGCAGCAGTGCCCACCGTGCACCCTGTGTGTAACTCAGGCAGCCAGCGATTTAGGAAGTATCAGGTGGGATATGCAGAGGTGGCGTGACAGGAGGTGGCATTTAAAAAGTTTAGGGACAGCTGGGGAGAGAGCTCCCTGCAAAAGATATAACATTCCCCCAGAAAGAACAACAGTCAGAAAACCTTCTGAAAGAAAGAAAAAGAAACACTGGTTCCCCTCATTCAGAGAAGGTAATTTAACCGAAAGTCTGACTCAAAACTGATCCAGTTAGAAGTGCCTGAATTAAATACAATTTCCATAACCAAGTCCGACTTGATTGTAAATATTAACATGGTATGAACTTCTTCTTCCTTTTGGATGGAAAAACCCTTTATTCATTCTCCCAGGGATAGCATTTCCTCTGGGAAAATAAAATAGTCCTTTTCCAAGAGGACAAAGATGATTCAAAAACAAAATAGTTCTCTGCTTCATTAAGCAAAATTCTGTTCAGAAAACACCATTATAGGATAAGGACTGGGTTTGAAATACATTCTATCTCAAAATTCAGAGGCCAGTCACTCCTTTTCTATAGCACTGGTCCCCTGAGACTTGAGATGATATTGTTCCCCTCTTAATACGTAGTAGCAGTGACGTTGTCAAGACTCACACTGACCCTCAAAAGTTGCCCCCCCCGGGGGGGGGCAGTTTCTCAAGCTGGAGGACACTTTCAGGCTATGAGGAATGGGGGTAGGGAGCAAATACCCGAGAGATGCTTTCCTGGGAAAGCTTCAATCAGAAAGGGAGAGGGAAGAGTGGTCATGAGGTGACACCTCATCAATGTACACAACATGGTGTGTTCTGCCCCCAGTTCCCACCGGCAGCCTCGAAAATCCCCACACTGTATTCTTAAGATGATGTAAGAATTCATTTTCCCATCAGTCTCAATGACTAAGAAAGGGCTTGGTCCCTGTCAAGCCTTCTACGACCTCTACTTAAAAGTCACTGAATCCTGTCTCGTTTCTCCTACAACATGACAAAAATCCAAATGGTGTACATAATTAAAGATATATTCTCATTTAAAAACTCCTATATTGAGTTTGGTTTTTAAGTAATAGGTAACATTCACTCTACATTTTATGTCCCTGGGGGCATGGACCATTTTGGCATCAGGAGGACAGCACGCTTCAGGGACTGGAAGGCAAAGTCATAGGACCTACCGAAATAGAAGCAGAAGGGGACCCTTAGGGGTGTGATGACTGTTCACGTGGAAAGATAAACGCATGGTAGGACTATCAGTAACAAGTTAGCTCAGCTCCCAATCCCAGGCCCATCAGGCTCTTTCTAGTCTGCTTAGGAAGATGACTCTTTGCAGTCTCTAGCTCCTAAAATCTTTAGTATTCTAGAATAGTCACTTGGGGTATCTTTTCAGCTCTAGCAAGTAGACAGCAACTATGATGGTCAGAGATACACTGACGCCCTGAGATTTTCCATCGTGCTGTCAGTAGGGAAGATGTCACCTCCCTGCCTTTTTCTCTTGTTGCTGTTATTCAATAGTTTGTAGTTTTCTGACAAACTCATTGCCTTTTTCGTTTATATTTCATGAAATTTTGCTTTATATAAGGAGATGAGTTGGTTTCTGTTTTTACCTGATGCTTTCCACTCATATGAACTGAGAGCTATGAAAAGCAAAGACAGGAAGCACTGGAATCACGGATCATGAAAGCCTAATAATAAAAAGCACGATTACAATTCATACACAGAAAAGGTCACAGGATGAATATTTTTCATAATCATGTCTCAGTTATGAAGAAAATACATAGAGTCATAGAAATGATGAAAAGGATGAGAAAACTGGAAGCGCTTGGGGGAGAAGATGAACTGTTTCCAACTACAAAGATAGATGGATCATTAAGGCATCTTCAGCTGGGAGCTTAAAATAATCACCTAATTGGAGAGCTGTTTCATAGTTGGTAAATCAGGTTCACACGCACTTCCTCATTAAACTGCTCTATAGCTGGGCAGTAGGGAATGTTCTCACCAGGCACTGGACAGCCTAGAAGCTCAGAGAGCCTGGCTTGCCTCAGGGGTCCTCTCAGGATGAATGGGGGGAGCCTTCCACCTGGAGCTCAGCCCCTTGTGCATGGTTTGGACAATGGCCCCTTTACCGAGGAGGAACTTCCAGAAGCTTCCAACACCTCTGAGAGGCAGAGCAAATAGACAGGCTGTAAGGTGCTGGTCAAGTTGGGCTGTTTCCGTATGTAATCACTTAATATTACAACAAATAGAATCCCTCTTCAGCAAAGGGAGGAATTCCCGTATGAGAAAAAGCTCCAAGACTGAATTTTCTATATTTTACAAATCAAGATCGTAAGAACCAGAAATAGGTCATCTTGTTGCAAGAGAACAGGCTTAGTTTTAGATGGTACTGGCCATTGAGGAAGAGCCGGGTTGGAAAGGGGGGGCAGTCTCATCCCCAGGGGGCATGGAGAGTGAGCCCCTTGTTAGCCACCGAATGAGTCCACCTAACTGTCTACCATATGCTACACAGTTTTAAATAAAGAACGTAATTAACAACTTTCCTAGTCATGATCCCATAAGGTACAGGAGTTGGTCTCTTTTAGATGAGACCACTAGCTTGATTTTATGTAATTTGTCTGGACGTTGAATTTCTTTAAGGTTTCTCGAGACAAAAGGTAACACCCCCAGGTGATGCACACATCCAGCCCTCCCTACACACTATTCAAGCAAAGCTTTCTTTTCTTCTTCATCTTCCTACCAATATGCTCACCAAGAGCCAGACTGGGCCAAAAAGAAACAGAAAAAGTGAAGGGGGGCGACTTAGGAAAGACAAGTGAGTGGCCAAGCCTGAACCCAGCTGCCCTAACTCTAAGGCAAGAGAAGTTTACACACAGTCTCATTTCCATTTATTTTTATTATGTGTTTTTGACACTCTCTTTCAAAGCATTTTCCTTAAACTCCAAAGTGGAGAAGGAAATTAGAGGATCATAAAATTTTATGATAGTATTATAGGGAAACTTAGAAATTACCTAGGACGAAGCTCAAAAAGGTCAAATCCTTTTTTTTTTTTTTTTTTCCAGGTTACAAAGCTGGTCTGTAGGCAAGGTTCAAGGAGAATCCAGGCACTTTTCCCACTACCCCAAGCCTCCTATGTTTTGATTAAGAATAACCTGGAAAATATTAATAATAACTATTTTTTATTTATCTATATTAGATAGCTAATTTTTAAAAACACAAGTTTCAGCTAATATTCAAAATACTTTTAAGGTACTACAGCATTTAACTTTAAATCACCCCATGTTACTACTCGTATTACACTTACAGGTGGAGAAATCGAAGCACTGTTGAGTAAATTTCCCGAGATCATCCAGCTAGCCAGAACCAGGGCCTGGATACATTCCCAGGCGGTCTGGCCCAGAAACCATGTTTATGTCCACTCTGCTTAACAAACATTCTTAAAAAATATTGGTAAAACTTATATAAACTTTGGAAGTCATATACATTTTTGTATTTTAACTGCAATTTGTTTTAATGAACCCAAACGCTGACTTGCTAAATTGCTCAGCAGGGCCCATAAACCAGCCCAAGCTCACTTGCTTTTTACAATGACTGGACTCTTTAGTAAATGCAGACAGCCTCTGATAACACACAGGCAGAGTTAGCAGCCTGCTCACCCCATCACCTTGTGATTAATGGTATACTGCAGTGAAAATAATTCACAGAGAAAATTCTACCATATGTACAAACATCTCTTGAGTAGTAGCAGAAAAAAACATACACCCTGTTTCCTTTTCCTTAAGTGTAGTGATGACTTTTGGGGGACTCTGTTTAGTACTTTGCATGAAAGATTCACTCAGAGGCCAGGGGACAATATCCTGACAGCAAAATCAACCTCTCTTCTCACTGAGTCATATGCCTGATGCCTGAAGGAAGGGATGAGTGGGGAGTAGGAATTGTACAAAGCCAAGGTCTACACCTAGGGTGCTGTTTGGTGTCTGGGCTCACTGGATGCTTTGTTCAAGGAAGGACAGAAATTTGAGGTCCTTGCTCTCAACATGAAATGGCAGAGAAGTCTGTGCAACATTTCCAGTCTGCATGTCTTGGATACTATTCATTCCACCAGTGAAAATACTTCTCTGATGCTAACTGTGCTAACTAGTGATACTAGAATCATTTTCCTAGAGATCTCTGGAGAGTGGATTCCTGAATGGGTACTTCAAACGCTAGCAAAACACCTGAGAGTATTATTAATTTACACAGTCTGTATTTATCGCCTTTATATTGATGTGTTTAAAAATAAATCACAGATACTATAACTGCACTGGGAAAATCAATGCTCAAGGAAACGGCAGTGGTTGTAGATAGACCTATGCCACAGGTTTTTGGTTGTTTTGTTTGAGAGAGTCTCTGTTGCCCCAGGCTAGAGTGCCATGGTGTCAGCCTAGCTCACAGCAATCTCAAACTCCTAGGTTCAAACCACCTTAATCTCCCAAGTAGCTGGGCCTATAGGCACCCATCACAACACCAGTTAGTTTTTCTATTTTTCGTAGAGACTGGGTTTTGCACTTGTTCAGGCTGTCTCCCACTCAGGCTCAAGGGATCCTCCTGCCTTGGCTTCCCAGAGTACTAAAATTATAGGCATGAGCCACCTGCCTGGCCATGCCACATGGTCTTAAAGGAAAATAGTCTCCCTCTCTTTTCCCCTCCTTTGTGCTACCTAATCTTACCTGGTAAGGCTTGAAGCAGATTTTTCACTTGCCTCACTCCATGCAAACAATATAAACACAGGAAGGCGGGAGAACTGCCTGTTTTCCATTTGCAAACAAAAGCCACCTGCATCTACTGAACACTTAGCAATAAGAGGACACTTTGGGCTGTAAGATGAAAGTAAACCAGACAAAGGAAGGAAAGGAATACCCCTAAATTGCTCTCAAGAAAAAGGAAGCTAAAGGAACAAGAACAGTTTGTTTCTTCCGTTTATTCATTCATTCTAAAAATAGTTATTCATATGCTATGAATATGCTGTTTATATTCTACATCGTAAGCACTGTGCTAGGTGCTAGGATACAGCAGAGGACAAAATATTCCAGGTCTCCATTCTCAGCATAGTGGGAAATGACAATGTTTACACATATACACGCATGCACACACAAACACATAATTGTGGATACTGATTAGCAGCAGGATTTAAGTTTAGACTTGATTGAGAAGAAGGAGTAAAACCATCTGGAGAAGAACCTATCAGACAAAAGAAATGAAATACAGCCAATGAGGCTGAGTTGCAGAGTAATTTAAAGATGGGGTCAGAGGTAAGCAAGGGCTGCTTTATTATAGACTAGGGAACAGCACAAGGATTTAATTCTAAGTGCAGAAAGAAATTGCAAGCAGGAATGTGGGATGGTCAAGTGACTGAGAAAAATCACTCAGCTGCTGAGCAGAGAATGCAAGACTGTGGGACTAGAGTATAGGGAAGCAGACAGCCAGAGGCCACCACACCGTGTGGGCAAAAGATGGGGGTGTCCTGGTCTTAGGAGACAGGAGTGGAGATGGTACAAAGGGGAACATTTTGGATAACTTTTGAGATAGAAATGAAAAGACTCACTAGTGAACCATATGTGGGGTAAGAGGGAAAAAGAGGAAACCCAGATAATATCCAGGTATTTTTTTCTTCTTCTAAAACTTTGAATGACTTGCAGAGGTAGAAGCCACCCTGAGCCCTGCTCATCCTACCTCCTAAACGTGTGTATTCCCAGGGCCTCTGAATGCTCTAATTTATGGCTCTGTTACCTCTCACCTGGCTGCTAAAATAACTCCAAACTATCTCCAGGCTCACCCTTCTGCAACCCCTCTCCTGCTATGGCAGATGTCATTCCAGAATGGAAATCTGATCATTGAACAATGGCTCTTCTCTGCCTACAAGGTGAAATCCAAATTCTTTACATCACATGCAAGGCTCTGTTTGATTTGGCTTCTGCCTACCTTCCGGCCTCTCTTGTCACGTGTTTCTCCCTCCCCTCCACCTTGCCACACCACTCACTAAGGCCACAGCAAGCCCTGTACATTTCCCAGGATGCATCATACCTTTACATGTCCACCTCTCTTAGAAAGACCTTCTTAGTACCCAATCTGGAAAATTCCTTTTTCTTTTAAGAGTTAAATCAGTTTCCCCACACCCTATCTTGTTCTGTCAAATTTTAGTGTGCTACATACACTTAAGGCAAGCTCTAATATAGCATTGCATTGAATGTGTAAGGTTTTGTTCATGTAGCTTTCTTTGAGTAAAAGCACCTGACAGTATTCTTTCTGTATATACATGTACCTTTCACAGTGACTGACACATACCAAATGATCAATAAATATTGATGGAACTAAATGAATACCTCTGTGCTATTTTGACAAAGCAGTCATCTGTCTTCTGCCTAAATAACAGTACCTTGGCTGACTGTGAACTCATGACCTCTCGATATACCCATTCTATATTTTTGTCATCTCTGTCCAGAAGGTCCTAGGGTCTCCCTGCTTTTCTAGTTTTTCATATATTTATTAAAATTCATGGTAGAAGAAGTCAACAAATTAGATAGTATCTCTGTTTTCATGACACAAGTGAGAGAGGCAGATAAACAATTGGTAAACAAAGACATTAAGTGTAGTAAGTCCTAATAAGGAAAATTACACAGATGGAGTTGATAAAAACAAGAGAAGCACCAAATTTGGTGTTCAGGGAATGCCTCTTTGAGGAGTGGCATTTAAACTAACATTTGAGCAATTACAGAACAAGAATCCTGTCTTGGGAGATTTGGGGGAAGAGAATACCAGGCCCAAGAGATAGCTACTTCAAAGGCTGTGAGGTAAGAATATATGCCAGGCAGTTCAAGAACAGAAAGGCTATGTGACTACAGAATCGTGAGCCAAGGGAAGAGGGCAGAAGGTAAAGGTGAGCCTAGTTCGTGCGCAGTGGCAGATCATGGAGAGTGCTGACGGCCTGGTATGGACTTTGGATTTTATTCTAAGTACACGGACTGCAACTAGGATAGTGGCACGATGTGAATCACACGTTTCAAGGGCAGCATGGCTGCTGTGAAGAGACGGTGTCATAGGAAAGTAAAGAGTAGTGGTAATGCAGCTAGAACTGTGAACACATTCTGGTATCTTCTGGAGACAGAGCCAACATTAACAGCGATGGGGAAGCCTGGGAGGAGCCTTCCACAGAGTAGTCATTGTATTGAAAGCCAAATATCCCCTCTTGTTTTAATGAACAGTGCAGCGTGATCTCCTACTGGCCCTGGAACCTTCCTCGGCTAAAGTTCCCAGCCTTTGCCCTCCCTCAGCCTGGACAAGGTTCTTCTGTTAGGCCGCCATGACCACGTTAGCTTGCATGGGAGCCAGAGGCCCCTATGAGCACCTACTGAATTCCCAGTCCACACAGAGAATATCCTATACTTTTGCCATTGACTTACTAATACTAAGAACAGGAGCTCACATTTACCTATGTTAAATTATTCTCATTAAATTCACTCCATCACCCAGCCATGCTCTCTGCTCCCTCCATCTTCTTGTCTTTTCTTTCTCCTTCCCATCCATATTCAAAACATCTATGTTTGAATTAACCACTGAATTCATTAAATAGGAGTAGGCCCAGAGGGCCAGCACTGGTCCAAACCATGACCTGGCATCTCAAAAGAGAAGAAAGGGCTGTTTAGATCGAAATTCTAGGGAAAATAGAGAGGGTTGACCTGGGTCTTCTGAAGGTGAATCAAAGTACTTTTGCACTTTATAAATGCATTTGAATATCAAATTCTCCCTTTTCATTCAGGAAGTTAAGGAATTAGTAGATGTGCTAAGGTGGGATACAGTAAGTCTGTATGAAAACAGCGTTTGGGGTTTGATGAAGATATTTTGCAATGTTAGCCATTTGGCTTTGGTGCCTGAGGAGTGCAGATACCCACAGGAATGATTCTTGAGGCAGGAGAAGCACATCAGATCTTTCTGTCCTGTTGGGCTGTGGCATTCCCACTGCTACCCGAGTTTTCTGCCTGTTATGTAGAACCTGTCTATAGAGGAAGATCTTTAAACACCACCCATTTGCAGCACTTCCTGAGGTGAGGCTTGCCTCTCATCCCCTTCCTCTCTAGTCCACCAGCCCTCCCTGCCTATCCTTTGATACACAGCAAACTCAAAGCAGCTTCCCCAACTGCAGAGAGCTCTGTCAGGTGGGAAGCCTTGCTAAGGAAACAAATCACATTTTTAAACTGGCATGCCAATGAGTTCTTATTGGGTTACCAGAAATCCAAGTTTATGAATTCATCAGATTACTTAAGTTTTTTTAAGTAAATTTAAATCTATGGATAGTTACTGGAGAATAAGATCAAATTGTTCAATATAATTAGGTACAGATTTTCTAGAGTTAATCGAAAAAACATCATTAATATTTTCTCTACAAATAAATGAACAGATTTGATTTAAATGATTTTTTTTAAGTTACAGCTTTAGAAGATTAAGAAATACAGGAATGAGCACAGGCAGGGTACTTATGAGGCAGAAACTGTTTTAAGGCATGCATGTGATTTTTTTAAAAGGTTTAATCCAACTACTCTATTAAAATACAGAAAAAACACTATAAGCTGGAAAGATCTCTACTTACTAGAATTGCTTATTTTTTCCTGAAATATTAACTGCGATAACTTCTTTGTAAGCCTCATTCTGGGTAGTGCTTCAGCTCAAACATTCTGTTCTACCAAAGAGTTTTTTGAAGAAGAACTTTCGGCATAACCAAGGAGACAACAACCAAAATAAATAGACAATCTACCCAATGGGAAAGGATATTTGCATATTTTGAGTCAGACAAAAGCTTAATAACTAGGATTGATACAGAACTTAAATTAATCCACAAGAAAAAAACCAACAATCCCATACATCAATGGGGAAGAGAGATAGAACCTTCTCTAAAGAAGACAGACAAATGGCAAGCAAACACATGAAAAATTGCTCATCATTCCTAATTATTAGAGAAATGCAAATTAAAACTGCCCTGAGATACCATCTAACCCCAGTAAGAATGTTCTATATCACAAAATCTCAAAACTGCAGATGCTGGCACAGATGTGGAGAGACAGGAACACTTTTACACTGCTGGTGGGACTGTAAACTAATACAACCTTTTTGGAAGGAAGTATGGAGAAACCCCAAAGAACTCAAACTAGACCTCCTGTTTGATCCTGCAATTCCATTACTGGGCATCTATCCAGAAGGGGAAAAAACCTTTTATTATAAAGACGCTTGTATTAGACTGTTTATCACAGCTCAATTTACAATTGCTAAAATGTGGAAACAGCCCAAATGCCCCTCAACCTAGGAATGGATTGGCAAGCTGTGGTATATGTATATCAGGGAGTACTATTCAGCCATTAAAAAAATGGAGATTTTGCAGCATTTGTACTAACCTGGATGGAGGTGGAACACACTATTCTTAGTGAAGCATCACAGGAATGGAGAAGTATGACTCCTATGTATTCAACTTTGATGTGAGGACAATTAATGACAATTAATGACACAGTGGTGCATGGGGGAAGGGGAGAGCAGAGAGAGAAAGAAGAAGGGATGGGGTGAGGGAAAGGAAAAGAAGAAAAAAGACAAGAAAAGAAAATAGTGACTAATTCTTACATAAATTGGATTTAATTTTGACCAAAGTATATTACTTAAACATTAATTTTTAATTCAACTTGTTAATATGTTGGTTAGGATATGGCATCCTCATTTATAAGTGAAATATGTTTGTAATTTCCACTTTATAATAATATATTTTTTCCAATTTAATATCAGGTATATCCAGATAAAATAGAATGATTTTGAAATATTTCTTCTTTATCTATTGTCTATAAGATTTGGCATGATCTGTTTTTTGAAATTATCTTTTATTTTTATTTCTAAACATTAATTGTCTATTTTTTGAGACTTTAGGAAAAAAAATAAGTTAACTGATGACTGCATACTAAACCTCAGAGTCA
>CAUYON010183116.1:0-45414 GCA_963573935.1 Arctocebus calabarensis | reverse complement strand
ATTTATTAATGTAAATCATATAAAATATAGAGAGCCTAATAGGGGAACAGCTCTGCCTGTGGAGAGAAAGAGAAAGTGAATAAAGGGGACAATTGAGATGAGAAGAAGCCGTGGAGTGGTGCGAAGGGAGTAGCTGGTGTGCAGAGGAGTAGCTGGTGCGAGGGGAGTAGCTGGTGCGAAGGGAGTAGCTGGTGTGCAGGGAGTAGCTGGTGTGAAGGGAGTAGCTGGTGTGCAGGGAGTAGCTGGTGTGAAGGGAGTAGCTGGTGCGCAGGGAGTAGCTGGTGTGCAGAGGAGTAGCTGGTGCGAGGGGAGTAGCTGGTGTGCAGGGAGTAGCTGGTGTGAAGGGAGTAGCTGGTGTGCAGGGAGTAGCTGGTGTGAAGGGAGTAGCTGGTGTGCAGGGAGTAGCTGGTGTGCAGAGAGTAGCTGGTGCGAGGGGAGTAGCTGGTGCAAAGGGAGTAGCTGGTGTGCAGGGAGTAGCTGGTGTGCAGGGAGTAGCTGGTGTGCAGGTGTTTTCCACATAGTGGCGATGAAGAGAACAGAGATTAAGCGACGGAAGTTGGAATAAAGAATTAGGCAAAAGGTCTTTTAAAACACTAAATCCCTTATCTTACATTACTTTTTTGGCCAGAAAAAATATTCCTGGCCAATGGGAGACACTAACTATGAAAAGAAAAGCAGATTTACAGGAGGTAACAAATTAAATAATCAAAGGTCTCTAGGAAAGGTCAGTTTTAGAGAAGACAAGGGGGTTGTTGTGTTCTCTCTCTCTCTCTCTCTTTCTCTCCCTCTCTTTTCTATGAGACAAAGAGTAGAAGGAGAAGCAGTTTGGATAAATAAGTAAAGGGGCAAGGGCCAGAGAACACGCAAGGATTCTCCTATTTATTTAAGAAAATGCGCTTTTTAGATGTTTCCACCTCCCTTTACTCCACTCTTTGATTCCAATTACACCTCAGCGTCCTCATGAAACACCTTAGAATCTTAGATGCTCCCTCAAGTCAAGAAGCCTAGAAATGCGTTGTTATTACCCCAAATGCGAAAATAAGAACTCACAAGTCTAGGAAACTAGTCTAGATACCCACAAGTCTAGGAAAATACGCAAATTTGTGAAATCAGTAAGAGCTAGATAGGGATTAGAATCCTAGCTGACCACAGTAGGCTCTTTTCCTGGTCATTACGGCCTTTGTAGCTTTGGCACCCAGTATCTGATGAGGACTAATGTGCCAATTTCTACATGGACGATTATTTCTAATACTACGTAACGTGTCAAGAGATTTTGTGAACTACTCATCTCGTTGTTTCTGTTTTTAAACAAATTAGAAACATAAAGAAAGATTGATAAACCGATGGTTAGATTTAATTTAAAGGCACCTCCTCCTTCCCTGTCTCCCTCTGTCTCTGTCTCTCTCTCTCTCTCCCTGTGCCTCTAGTCCTGTCAGCCACCAATCCTGCAAAGTCTAACTCTGAATGATCATTTCTTCATCTGCATTAATAAAGCTTAAATCCAGACCCATTCTTTTCTTTTTTTAATTTTTTAATTTTTTTTTTGTTTGTTTTTATAGATAGAGTCTTACTCTGCTGCCTGGGCTAGAGTGCCATGGACTCAGCACAGCTCACAGCGACCTCCAACTCCTATGTTTAAGCCATCTTTCTGTCTTGGCCTCTCAAGTAGCTGGGAATACAGAAGCACACCACAGTACCAGGGTTTTTTTTAGTAGAGACACCCTTGCTCAAGCTGGTCTGGAATTCCTGAGCTTTAGCAGTATTCCCACCTCAGCCTGTCCGAGTGCCCGGATTACAGGTGAGCCACCGCACCTGGCCCCTTATTTGTTATGTGGACAATTTCAATAGCTTCAAGTTAACATGCTTGTATCTAGTCTTCTATCCCCATGTTATTTCCAAAACTATCTTATGAAAATGCTCGTTGTAAATAATTTCCAGGAGTGAAAGGATTTCTTTATTTACTTTTGTTTTTGCTGATTCCCTCCCACTTGGCATAGAGCATGCACTCCATAAACTGGGCACAACAAACATGAATAAATGAGGTCAAATGAGTCATTGATTTTTATCTTCAAAAATTTTGAATGATTCCCAAATGAATCATCTCCAAACGTTGGCCCCAGAAGAGAACACATTTAGTGGTCTACCCTGCCTCTTAGCCTTCTGCCATGTCAGCTAAATGCAATTCACTTGTTTCCTCTATTATGTCCAAGCCACAGGACAGATAGAAGTATTTGTAATTTCACCCTCATATCCTTTGTTTCACAATTCCTCAGTTTGTGCAGAAAATCCTCCCCTTGCTTCTAGGAGAGTGATATTAGTCCAACCTTCAAAAGTGGGGTTCAATTTTTTCTGAAGCCTTGTTTTGCCTTCAAGAAGCCCATTGGCCCCATGTGTTAAGACGTGCCTTTGTCTATTATGCCCTTGCAAAAATTTTATGGCATTTATGCATACACATACGTCTTTACTTTTTATGCTAAAGCAGCTTGATTGCAGAATAAATTTGTATACCTACAGCATCTGACAGAGTACTTGACACAGATGAAGATGAGCACTTGGGAGATGCTTTATGAAAATTCTACAGCTTCTGTTTAGAGGGCTATCACTCTACTGATTACTAAGTCTGTGACTTTGAGGGAGTTTCTTAACCACTCCACAACTCAACTGTCAACTCTGTTATGACGATATTGATAATATCAATTCACTAGAGTTCTTGTGAAGACTAAAAAAGAGAGTGCTTAGTACCCAATGTGGAATAAGAGTTTTAAAAATCATAAACAATTAGTGTGTTTTTAAAAAAAAAACAATTAGCCCACCTAATCTGAGAGTGTATTTCTTACCTGTAATCTAAGGGTAACAATGCATACCTCAGAAATTTTGTGGGAATTAATTGAGAAAAATATTTTGGAATGACTTTTTCAGTTAATTCTATTTAAATAAAATAAGTGAAATATATAAATGAACATTATTATTATTATTAAGATTATAGTCATTAGTTTGATTGTGTCACAAAGTTAAGGAGGTTGTGAATTTGCATTTATCCAGGAAGGATGACTCACATATTAAAATACTCACATAGAAAAGGTATTGAATATAATTTATGACTCCAAATGAGAGTTCAGGACTAGGGTTGAATTGTAGGAAAGCCCATTTGAACTCAATGTAAGAAGTTATTTTCTCAATAGTGGATATATACAAAAGGGGTACCAGTTTCTTCATTGGCTTGTAAGAGTTTAAAAGCACAGGGGAGGGGAGGGGGGAGGTTGGGTGAAGGGAGGGCAATTAGTGGGAACACACCTACGGTGCATCTTAGCAGGGTACTGGTGAAACTTATTAAAGGTAGAGTATCAATGTCTTTATATAGTGATCAAGAAAATGCTATGAAGGTTATCTGTAACAGTATGATCAAAATATTTCTGATTGGGCTCGGTGCCTGTGGCTTAGCGGGCTAAGGCGTCAGCCACGGACACCTGAGCTGGCAGGTTTGAATCCAACCCGGGACCGCCAAACAACAATGACGGCTGCAACCAAAAAATGGCCAGGCGTTGTGGCGGGCGCCTGTAGTCCCAGCTACTTGGGAGGCGGAGGCAGGAGACTCCCTTGAGCCCAGGAATTGGAGGTTGCCGTGAGCTGTGATGCCACAGCACTCTATCCAGGGTGACAGCTTGAGGCTCTGTCTCAAAAAAAAAAAAAATTCTGATTGTATATGAAGCACATTGTGCCCTATGATTGCACCAATGTACACAATTATGATTCAATAAAATTATATTTAAAAAAGCACCTGCTGATGTCTCCTTATGGTTCTCTCTGTTCATCTCCTGTTGTATACACAATAAACAGAATGCCTTCCTTTATTGCAGAAAAAAGGCAAAACCATAGCAAATTTTCAGCTTCTAGCTTTGAAGTTACTTAAGCCTGAGTTTATTTTCCCTTCATCCTTCAGGAGTGACGCCCATAAAAGAAGTTGCCTTTTTCCTCCCCAAACTTTAAAATGAACTTTTTAATCATTATTTCCATGAATGATTAATCCTCAACTTCAGAAAATTAAGAGAATGCAAATAAAGTGTTGGGTGGTAAAGGAGTGGACATGGAATATTCCACGGCATTCCAGATCCCAGTTGCAGGTTTCCGCCAGGTCTGTGATAACTGAGGCACATTTTGCAAAGCCCCGGTTGGGACATTTGATGGATGTTCCTGTGGGCAGACAAGCCTCATTATTACGGTGTCCAGCAGGTTCCAGCATTCAGAAGGGAGCCTCCTATTAAGGCACTTTGTTTGCAACTGCTAATTATGTTTCTCAGTTCCAAGCAGCAGCATTGTCATCCCTATGGCATTTGTCATCCTTGTAGAAGGTAGCATGGGTGCAATGAAAGATAAAATATTGTTCTCATGAACACGGGGAATTCTGGGAAAGCTATGATAAGAAAATCTATCTTTGCTTTCCAACATGTCATTAGCAACAAAACAAGATGAGCCAGATGGGAAAGAGTAAAAAAGGGAATAATTCCTAACTGTGTGCATGTGTGCGTGTTCACACTTGTGTGTAGTTATGTATGTGTACACCCCAGTCTGGGCTTTTTCTTGGTCCTTAATATTATATTTGCATTTTATTCATGATTTTAAGTTAATAAAAATAAATCATTTACTTTTAATAAATTAGTTTGCAAACATTTGCACATAACAGCATTTTATCGAATCTTTAAAGAAGTCTACAGTTGAACTTTATGAAACTAAAAATGAGAAAGTTTCAAGGACATGCTCAGGTTCGGAGAGCTACAAAGAGTAAAACTAGAATTTTGCTGACAATTTCAGATTTTAAAGTCAAAGACCCTCTTTGCCTACCCATATTGCATCTTTGGGCTTGTTACCCAAACTTTTAAGTTAAAATAAATAAATAGAGAACATTAAAGAAGTAATAGAGCAATATAAAGCTTTGTGAGATGTAATTGGATTTGCCCTGTGCTCATCATCAATAGTCAATTTGTTTTATTAGTTTAAAAAGAGCTCTGCAATCAGTTTTATGAACCACTCTATCGGCTTTTAGATACAGCAACAAAACCAAATGTCCACGCAGCTATCAGCAACATAACTTCAAGTTTTAGATCATTTTCCCTTAAACATTTTCTTCTTCCCTGCAGCTAGAAGAGGGAATCTAAAAAAATTGCAAGGTAGCTTATATTCTTGTTAAACTGTAAACATTGACAATGTAATACTACTTAAAATATTGACTTCCTAAAAATGAATTACTTCATACTATAAGATTTTGATCATACCTATGAAAATCACTATCTGTTTAAAGAACAAGGGCACTTTTAAATCATCAACATTTTATTTACCAAAATCATAGGTCGATATTCACAATTTTGAGGTCTTTTTGTAAACTTAGTTGTATGGAATAAAAACATATATTTCAAACAATTATACCGACCGACCCTTGTAAGAATCTAAATTAGACAACCATTTTAATCCATGAGTACCCCACTGTATTTCCTCTTTCTGTGTTAAGCTTGCTTAAAGTTAAAATGATACCTTTTAAAATTAATTTCAGAGACAAACTGAGTGTACTAGAATTATCACTTCCTTCATATTTATATGACTTTATTCATTAAATGTGTACATTAGAAGGCAATGTAAAATTGGCTCATTATCCCCCTACACACACCCAGAAAAGTCATTTATCCCTTTTTTTGTTTGTTATTCTCATCATTTCTCAATCTTTTTTCTTTTTTTTTCCCGAACAAGACTTTTCTGTTGCTCTTGCAACTAGTAAACTATTCTTTCATGTTAAAGAACCTGAGATACGCTTAATTCTCAAATTTCTATCCTCCCATAATGTTAAAATAAGTAGTTGGCTCACTGTTGCCTGCAAAATGCTAGTTTTCCCCAGACCCTTGAGGGTGATTCTTGTGGTTAGGTTCTGGCCAACAGAATGCATCAAGTTTCTGTGATATCATCTGAACCCTTCTTCAACTGGCAGAGACATATGTCCTCTGTCTATCTAGTTTTTCGTTGCCGCCATCTGGCTTTTTGGAATGGTGAGTCTAAGGGTCATACCAGGATCATACTTCCTACTGTAGATTTGAAATAGACCAAGGGCATCCTGAATTTATATTATAGAGCCATAGACCAGCCCTGAATCACTTTCTTCCAAAATTAATACAAGCAAGAGAAAAATGCTCTTTTCTCTTTCTGTAAATTATTATAATATTCAGGTCACTGGATGAAGAGGCTAATTCTAACCATTTATCCATTTTCGATCAAACTCCATTTTGACACTTTGGGAACTGATATATTCGATTGAGCTCACAGAGTTGCATATTCTATAAGTCAAAATCATCATATATCCACAATTTCACCTGGTTTAATTGTATACTGTTATTGGCAATATTATTTACTGTATCTTATAAAATCCTTAACACTTTCTAGCTCTCTCATTTATATCTTATGTTGCATAATAGTTATTTCATTACAAAATGGTCAATGAAAGAATCGCAAATGCTTCAAAAGAAAACGTAAGAGTGATTAATCCTCAGATGCTTAAATTAGAACATAATTTTAATTATTAATAGGCATATCTGACTTTTATGAAAGAATGTATTCTACTTACTATTTCTATGTTGTGCTTATATTTTTGAATTATTAACTTCTTGAGAATAAGTTTGTATATGCTTTCACAGCTTATTAATTTTTAAAATCTGTTGTTAATGATCAATTGTTTGCTTATTTTTAGTGGCTATGGTTTTGGAAAATGATGAGTGGCTATTACTTTGTGTCTTATTTGCTAAGAGATACTTAAACACACACAAATGAATTTTCTATGAATATTCTCCCTCTCAATCAGTAGCTCAAGGATTTATTTCTAATAGTTTTGAATTGTTGTCAAGTAAATTTATTTAGAGTAAGGAAGTTTCCAGGCTTTCCATAGGAGAGAAGTTAATACTTAATGTATGGAAGTTAAGACCATTAAGAAGTCATACCTAATGGTCTTAGAGCACCGTATCTTAGTTCTCTCCTGAAACAAATCTCAGACTATTAAGAAATTAGCTCAATATGGAATAATTTAAATTACTTCTATAGCTATTAAGTCTTTAATTTTTCATATTTTTTTATTACTCTACCTACAATAATATATATTCTATCCTCAACCTACAGCCAGCCACCATAGATGAATTTCAGAAAGGGAGGACTTTAGGATAGCAAATACTAAAACAATAATTTAAGAGCAACAACCTTAGTGTGTAGCCACAGAGGAACACAGACATGAACTTGGTAATGAAACAATGTAATGTTATGATGCCTAGTGGCTAGTTGGAACTTCACCTTCAAGTGGCAGTCCGCCTTAGGAGGTCTCCTTTTCAAGTAGAATGTTACAATTTCAAGAAGAAAAACCATGAGACTTTACCCTGACCCTTTCTACTATGCATCAGGTAACTGCCTAAGTTTATATAAAAATAGATACATATATTGATTTGGACAAAGTGCAGAAAGATCTTCTGGAGATGTTGTTTTTAATAACTATTTTATCCCTTTGTGTAACTCGTTGCTCTTTTTACTGATTGGCACTATATGGGAACACTCCAGGGTTTAGCAAGACCTTAGCTGATAAAAAAGTCTTTCACTGAACCTGAATAATCCAACCTACCAGGAAAAAGAGAGAGATTGTATTTTTCTAATAAAAAAAATTTTATTATATTATCTGATATAATAGATCAACTGAATGTCACTTTGTGCCTTTAAAAAATCCCTTCAATAATCATCCTTAATCTTTCTTAATGAGTATAAACTCAGTACTTTCTTTGTTTTTTCTCATATTAAACACATAAAATTTATTTTGTGAAAAGCCCAAAAATCACTCTCTGTAAGTTTGAAGGAATTTTCTAACCTGCTGAAAAACATATTGCTGATACGTGTTTGGCAAACGCTTGCTCCCAGAGTGAAACCTGGTAAGTAGATCTAAAGGCCGCTCTCCTGGATTCCTGCTCGGACACCTTGCTTAGTGTGGCGCCGTAGAAACTCTCCCTGTGTGCAAAAGAAAATCTGTGTTTCACAGACTTCATCTCTTTCGTATGTGTTTCCAACCTTACAACTAGTTTGCTTCTGTTCTCTTTCAGTTCTTTAAGGGATAGTCTGTTTCTTTCTCTTTTTCTTTTATTTTTAAGCAAACTCTTCCTGATTCAGAGGCTGGTACAAAAGCCAGTTAAATAAATGTTGTTCTACTAAGATAAGAAGGTGGCACTGATAGCATTTGGAGACCGGGATCCTGAGCATTTCTTAGTGGTTACTATGAAGAACACAAAGGCAAACAAAAACAAACAGAAAATTCTACCCAGAATAAAATATGAGACGCAATATCTACCCCAGAAATCAGAGTGTGTGTGTGTGTGTGTTTGCTCCACTGTGTTTAAATATTTTTAATGTAAACACCTTAGGTAGGTCTCGCAAATTCTTTTAGTCTCTACCAACACTTTCACTGAGTTGTTGGATCTGTTCTATTGATATGTTTGCATTGTCCGATGTCCTTTTATTGTCATTTAATTTTCTGACATATGACACGGGAAAGGAAGATGTTTAACCTTGTTCACGACTCTTAAGTTATAAAATTAAAAAAATCTATAAAAATCCATAAAATAATTTTCAAAAGTTATGTTCAATATGCATTTCAAATCTTGTTAAAATCCAGTGAAGAATTTCTAGGTCAAGGTGTAAGAAGGTATTTGTTCAGCATTTAGGAGTTTTTGTTTGGGGAATCCTGCTTTTCCTGGAGGCAGGGGATAAACAAGTACACAAGGGGCAGTGGTGTCCACAGCCCTGAGGAACAGCAATCCTGAGAAAACTTCAACACTTTGGACTGGGGCCTCAAAATGTTTCCCAGATTGATTCTAGGCTTTACACTCACCCAAGTTTAATTTTTCAGTCAACATTGAGTGAATTGAACCAGTCAGGATATCTACAGTGTTAGCTATTGTTTCTGCTGTTAATCATTGGTGTTCTTCAATTAGGGCAAGAACAAGATGGACTGTGGCCTTGCAAATTGATGTGGGTGGTCTGCCATGTTTGGCTTTCATCTTCAACATCATCCCGTTCCTTCTTAAAAGGAGTTATCCACGTATAAACTGCTGTTTTCTTTGTTTCATTGTCCCCATGAACTTTTCATAAAGCATCATGGATTTTGCCATTGTACATCTAGAATGTACCCTAAGTTTGAGTTTTTTTTTTTTTTTTGAGACACAGTCTCCCTTTGTCACTATTGGGTTGGTTGCTGTGGCATCACAGCTCACAGCAACCTCAAAATCTTGGGCTCAAGTGATTCTCTTGTCTCAGCCTCACAAGTAGCTGGGGCTACAGGCGCCTGCCTATAACACCCGGCTATTTTTCGAGACAAGGTCTCACTCTGGCTTAAGCTGGTCTTGAACACGTGAGCTCAGGCAATCCACCCACCTTGGCCTCCCAAGTTCTGGGATTACAGGTGTGAGCCATCATACCCAGGCTAGTTTGAAATTTTTTCTTGCTTCAATTTTAGCAGAATTCATGTTACTCTGATGGGGGTTCTTTTCAAACTGATATAACCTTCTTAGCGCCTCCAACTAGATCCTCATCATACATGTTGTATGTATCAGGTTAACACATATTCATTTTAGTGCAAATTTTTGTTTAAAATATCTTTGTTATTTTCATTTTCCCTGATCTTTTTGAAGATACTTCATGTCTACGCCTCCATGTGTACTTGAGACACACCTGCATGTGCGTGTACACTAAGATCGCCAGTCTCACGGGTGGAAGAGCTGAAGGTCCACATTCTGAACTAACATCGAGTGCAAAACTCAGCGGGCTCTACACCAGAACAACTTTTAAGAAACTTAGAACACTACAGGTGGTGCCTGTGGCTCAAAGGAGTAGGACACTGGACCCATATGCTGGAGATGGTGGGTTTCAAACCCAGTACCGACTAAAGACCACAAAAAGAAAAAAAAAAAAAAAAAGAATCTTAGAGCTCTGAGGATAGTTATGTGTTTTCAGAGTGTTAAAACAATAGTCAGTATTTCCCTGTGCCTAAGAAAGCAATCAGCCTGCCAAAAAAATGAAACACCATGAGATATCCACAAGGAAACCCAAACATGAGCTTTTGCTTGTTAATTCTTATTTGTTTATTTCTTATAGCAATTTCTACAATTATAATGGTGTATGTCAATCTGTCTTTTTTGTCTGTAGTCCATGCTGTCTGGTCTTTAAAGGTATGCTCTATTTTTCTATTTGCTGAAAGAATGTATACGTGATTAAAATTAAGTCTTTCTCTTGCTCTACCTCTTTTTTCTTAATTTCTATATTAGTGTTCATCTCTGTGACTCTTGGTACTGAATTATGTATATTTTCTTTCAGCTTATATCTTCCTTGTATTTAGTGTTTCATATTTGGACTTAATTTTTAATTTTAAGCATCAAAGTTTTCCTTTCTAAAGGTCTTCATGTTTTACATGGATCAGTTGCTCCAACTGATGATTTTTTTTTTTTCTTTTTTTTGCAGTTTTTGGCCAGGACTGGATTTGAACCCACCACCTTTGGCACATGGGCCGGTGCCCCACTCCTTTGAGCCACAGGTGCCACCCCAACTGATGAATTTTTTTTAATAATTCCAATGCCCTCTCTTACTACTTGCCACTTATCAACTTGCAATCATTTTATGACTTCTGACAATTTTATCTAAACTCTTTATGGGAGTAAATATACAATTTATTATTTCATTAGTGAGACTTGCCTGTGAGAAGCAGAACCAATAGAAACTATGTAGAGTAATTTGTTATTGCAGTTTCACAAATTAAAATGTTGAGAACCGAGAGAGAAAGAGAGAGCACTTTAACTTCAGTTGTTACTTCTGCACGTGGTGTTGAGCCTAACCGTGAACAAGAAGTGAGAGAGACAGGGCAAAACAGAAATCTTCATTGTCCTTGCTTATCCCCTGGTTCTAACCTTGAAGGCATGAGGTTCTCTGCCAGGAGCAAGTGGGACTCTTCCTCAGACTCCAATTGGCATCTTTCCAGAATTTTGTAGGTCGGGGGATGGGGGGACACAGGACAAGAACTGCCAGGTGGATGCTGTTCATGCAACAAAATGACCTCCAAGACCCTCTGCAATGGGAGAAGCCCATTTACGTTGACCCATAGCTGCTGTTCTGCTTTCAAATCTCTTGCAAATTTATTTTGTGTCACATCAGTAATGAAAGTGGAAAGAAAGAAATCAGAGGACTCTATGTTGCCTTGCTCACGATGGCACGAGGAAAGCCCCCATAGCAATGTTGTGTGTGAGTCACGCAGGGAGGCTGTGCACCTGTTCTAGTGATTTTTATTGTCATGAACCGATGTTTCTGGTTGGTTTCTCTTCGAAACTTCTCTGAGGCCTGATTAGTTTTTACTTTTTTAATTTTTCTTTTCTCAGCCTTTTGTATTCATATTTATCAAGATTCAAAGATAAGATAGATATATTCTCAACATTTCTTCTTTATTACAAATGTACCCACCTAAGGTACTATTCTTTAGAGAACTTAGCTTAAGGCACATCGTATTTTTATCACCTCTTAATTTGCTCAGGCTATTGACTTTCTTCTGAAAGAAGTAGGATAAGTCCTTTAGAATATGTCCTCTAACATAGCAGAGTTAAGCAGACATCACAGACAAGATAAAACAAAACAAAAACAACCAAACAAAACAAAGAAAACAGTGCCTGACTATTTCTTGGGATTGGAACTAGATTTTTCTGGCTTCCATAAAATCTCTAACAATCCCAACAACTTAACAGAATATGTGTATGTGTGTGTGTATTATATACATCTACTATACAATTTTCCATTATCTAAGGTCCACAATATTAGAAAGCCACTTCCACCCAATTGTAGAATGAACAAAGAGAGGAGGGGATAGTTTACTGTTATCCAGAGCCAAACTCAACAATGCACACTGGAATCCTGGGTCCTAACTGGCGGGCTTTAAAGAAACTGTAATATCAAGTTGTCGCCAGCAACTCTGCCCAACACACAGAGACACAGCGATTATGCCTGAATTCTCCTCTTCTCCAATTCCTAATTGGGCCACCTAATGCTCTATCCCAACCAGATACCAGCAGGCACAGCAGTTCAACACCGCAGCTCACCTGGGGCTACCTTCCTGCCTTAGAAAGAGGAGCAGAGTAAGGCTAAGAAATGGATCCTATGACCAATGGACCAAACAGCCTACAAAAGCCTCATGTTGCTTTAACTTAATTCCAAAGAATGAAAAGAATTTGTCCATATTTAGAAACATAATAGTATATGAAGCAGTACATGTTTAAATTATTCCTTGGAAAGTTGGTATAATTATTTGTATTTCCCAAATAATAATTAAAAAAAAAAAAAACGGCAGTTGAGGTTCAAAGAGTTTAAGTTACTTTCCTACCTTGGCATAACTAATGCCATAACTAGTGCCTGGTATCACTGTTCTGCTTTCAACTGCACTGTTTCTTTTTACTTTTGTTTGGGTGAGCATCACCAAATCACCTGTTCTCCAGGAGATTGATATTGAGCCCATTGCTAAAAAGTCATATTCAAGGTAAACAGGAAGGCAAGTTGCACATGAGACTCCTGTGATAATAAGTGTAGAACTGTGTACACTTCTCCTGGGTTCATTCTTGGGATACTCTGGGGAGACCAGCGGACCACAAGAAAAGTGCTGTTTGTTGTACAGACATTTGCATCCACAAATGCCTTTGATCCTGACTGCATATGCAAATACCCAGATGAAGTGAACAGTGGTTCCTCTTAGTAATTGGGATTCCCTAGGGATTTAATTAGAGCGGCGTCCAAGTTCATCTGCCTGCCACATTCCCCAGGGTTTGTATCTATGTTCAATTGCATAGCAACTCAGCTATTCCCAGGAAATGCTTGGCTGTGAAGAGTCAGGTTCTATTCCCTAGTGATAGAGATGGAGGGTGGACAAAAAGGAGACTCTATTCCAATTTGTATCATAGTTTTTCTGTCCAGGTAAAAGAGCTAAATAGGCATCCATGCCCTCATTCACAGACTGTAAGCCAGATACCCTGAGCACAGTATCACGCGTAACATATTTTCTGTGTTAATTTAATCATCCACTTATCATTATGATCAAGACTTATTTTTAAAAGACTGATTAGATTATATTGAATAGTCCTTTCAGCTTTGAAAGCCTGTGATACTAGGTTGAAATATCATTTTTGTTGTTGTTGTTGTTGCAGTTTGGCTGGGACTGGCTTCGAACCTGCCACCTTCAGTATATGGGGCCTGTGCCCTACTCACTGAGCCACACGCGCCTCCCTGAAATGTGATTTTAATTTGCGTTCCGTCTGTAAATAATAATGAAAAATGCTAATACTGTTATTACCACTGCACTGCTACCGAAAAAAAAAGTAACAATGCAACCTTGTGTCTTCTTAACAGTTTGCAATATACACATCACTTGTATGACTATAATATAATGTTATTCTCTCAACAGTGCCGCAGCTCAGCAAAACTAATAAATAAGGCAGTCAAGTCCAAGGCCAAGTGGGATGAAGTGATGAAATGCCCTGGAACTTTGCTTTCATGAAACAATAAAGAGCCATGGCTATGACACCAACATGAGGGAAAGTTTTTTGTTGGAAAGCTTAAAATCAAGAACAGACTTTCTCGTTACTAAAAATTAGCAGATATTAAAACTAAATCTGAGAAGCAAGCCCATCACATAAAGACAAAGGCCCCAGGATTTCACTTAGATGATCTATTTAAATTACTTACATTCATAGAAATAGAAAGTAAGATGGTTCTTGTCAAGGACAGGGGTGGGAGACGGAAAGGAAGGGATGCTGTTGCCTGGATAAAGAACTTCAGTCTTGCAAAACGATAAAATTCAAGAAATCTATTTCACAAATATGTGAAAACATTTAACACTACTTCACTGCACACTTCCTCACGGATTGACCCAGTACTCTTATTTACCTTATTCTAATCATCTTATCACTTAAAACATCTAAGTCTTTCAACACACTTTAAAATGCAATGCAATTAAACTAATAGTAAGGAAAGAGAGGAACATGAATTACCGGATTAGAAACGTGATTTTGTTACTGAAGGCTTCAACTGTATAGAAGGGTCAGGTGAAACCTACTAAATGCAGAACACAAATGTTTTCACACAATAAACCAGAAAATCCCATGAAGGTTATGTCGAACAGTTGGATGAAAATATTTCAGATTGGATATGAAGCCCGCACACTGTTCCCCATGATTGCACTCATATACACAGCTATGATTTAATAATAAATAAATAAATAAAAATAAAAATAAATTAAAAAAATGTGATTTTGCTGCTCAAGAGAAGAGCAGTAGGAAATGAGTTTGAACATCACTGGAACTATTTCACATCCAAGACCACAATTCAGTCCTAGCCTTGTGAAAGGATTTTACTTTCTACAGTAGAAGTGGCAAACTTACCTGCTAACTTAAACTTTCTTAAATACCTCTCCATTGTTTTCAGGGAAAGATTCAATAGTCTTGATTTTTCTGTAAATCTTGGCCCTTCACAAGCTGCTTCAGAATTCCCATCCTCATCTTACACTCCCATCACACAAATTTCACTCAGGCACATTCAACATTCCACCACCATTCATTTACCAGGCAAGTTCACATTTCAAGCACTTTTTACTATGCTCTCTTCACCTCTATCTGTCTGTTACTGTTTAAATCATGCTAAAATGGACCTCGCACAATAGTTTTGTTGTGAAGCCCACCCTGATGTATTCTTCCATACTCAGTTTCCCTAAGGCAGAGTTAGCTCCTTTTTCCACCAGGTCCCTAAAGACTTAGCGTATTAATTATGAGAAACGATACAAGACAGATTTTGACCTGGAACCAAGCAAGTGGTCCCTTTATAAGTAATCCCCAAGATATATTATTCCATCAGCAGGTACTAAATTTCTCCTGGGGAATAAGTTAACTTTGTGAACATATCCCAATACTATTGAATAAAAAGTTGAGCTTACGAAGGCTGCAATAGGGATACCAAATATTAAATTCGAAGTTACCTATGTTGCTAAAATATAAACATCTCCTTAATCTCTATATCTTTCCCAATCAACCATGGGTCAGTGGCGACCACAGGGGCTCTGTGCAAACATATGTTAGACTTTTACTTTTGTTTGGATTTTGTTTTCCACAGCAGAGAATTTATTGATTTATTTGGTTATAAAAAAGTCTATCACTTTTTTCCGTCTTTATTATTATTATTTTATTTTGATGCAATGAGTACAATTTATATGAAAATTACCCTTTTACAGATTTTAAGTTTACATTAAAGTACTGTTATCATCTGTACCATACGGTAGGTGTCTAGACTTACTCATCCCGTGTAAGTGAAATTGTATAACTGACGATTGACAATTCCCTGTTTATCCAAGTCTCTAGCCCTTGGCAATCACCATTTTATTCTTCTCCTTTGTTAGTGGCTATTTCTGAAAGCTCGTATAATTAGAATTAAAGCTCGTATAATTAGAATCACACAGATTTGGACTCCTGTGACTACCTTACTTAGCATAACATTCAGGTTTGTCCACATACCAGATATTTTAGAATTTCCTTTTATTTTAGATCTCAATAATACTGCATATATGCATGCAGACAGTGCAAAAAGCATAGCACATTTTAAGAAAGAAAGATTGCATTAAAATATAATAACTCAAGTGATGTTTGACTTCAGCCATTGCAAGAGATATACAATATACAAGATAACAAATGTTATTGGTGCATATTGAGTATTATTTTATATATATAAACATTTCACATTTTCTTCCATCCATCTGTCCATGAGTGTTCGATTTGCTTTCATGTCGTAGCTATTGTGAATAGCACTGCAATGAAAATAGGAATGCAACTAAGTCTGGATTTAAATTATTTTGGGTAAATACCCATGCGTGGAATTGCTGGATCCTGTGGTGGTCCTGTTTTGATTTGAAGGTTCTCCATAGTGTTTTGCAGAGCAGCTGCACTTGTGCATTTCCATCAATAGTGATCAAAGATTCCATTTTTTAAAAACTCTCCACAACACTAGCCTTTTTTGATAAAAGCCGTTCTGAGAGGTGTGCTGAGATGACACCTTATTGTGGTTTGAATTTCCCTGATGGTTAGTGAGATTGTGTCTATTTCACATACCTATTGACTAAAAGTGTCCTTGGGTGACTGAAGGTGTCACACAAACAGGAGGTATATGAGACAATGTCTATTCAAGTCCTCAAAGCATTTTCAAATTGAGTTATTACATCCCTTTCCTGATTAGCTGTAAGCGATCCTTATATATTTTGAAAATTTATCTATTTTCTGCATTAGGGTTTGCAGGTTTTTTCCTTCTTTAAGTTACCTCTCACTCCATTGATGATATCCTTGGTTGTGCAGAAGCCATTTGGTAATCTTTGATGAGATAAGTTTGATGGAATTCCACTTCTCTATATTTGCTATTGTTGCCTATGCATTTGATGTCATATTCCTGAAATCATGCCAAGCAAAATGTCATGAAAACTTTTCCCTGATTTTTTAAAATATATTTTGTTACTTTCACCACTGAAATCATTTATGCTTGCAGTTTTCTTTGAGGATGAAATTAAACAAATACATGAGGTACTTAAAAATATAGAACTACTTCATTTATTTCTCTTGGAGTGAAATTTGGTAGGTTGTATACAATTAAAGTTTGTCTTTCTCCAAGTTGTCACATTTATAGGTGTAGAATTCGTCAGATGTGCTTGTTTTCCTTTTCCTACCGAATCAACATTCCTTGATGTTCTCTGCTTATGTCACTAATTATTC
This sequence comes from Arctocebus calabarensis, assembly GCA_963573935.1. Classification (NCBI taxonomy): domain Eukaryota; kingdom Metazoa; phylum Chordata; class Mammalia; order Primates; family Lorisidae; genus Arctocebus; species Arctocebus calabarensis. Next base: position 28,585 of record CAUYON010183116.1, on the reverse strand, counting down.
TGGGTAAAGGTTTATCAAATTTTTTGCTACATTTCAAACCACCTTTTGGTTTCATGTATTTCCTCTGTTGCTATTATGCTTTCTAATTACTTTAGTGGTATAAAACAACACATATGTGTAAGGTCACTGCTCCTGTGTTCCAGGACTATCAGTAGAATCTGGCTAAGTTCTCTGTTCAAGGTATCTGAATGTTACAATCAAGAAAGAGATCGGTGTAGCTGTGTTCTCATTTGCAGTTCAGAGTCCATATCCAATCTGACTCACGATGTGCTAGAATTCATTCAGTTCCTTGTGATTGAAGGACTGAGGTCTTCAGCAACTAGTAGCCACCTGTTCCTTAACAAGTTCACATGACCACTTGACTTTTCAAGCATAGGAGGAGAGATAGTCTATGAACCCTAGACCCTCTTTTCAAATATTCACTGGATTAAGTCAGGAACACCTAAATAATCTTCCTGTTCATAAAAAACTAACTGATCATTAATGTTGAATACTTGTGCAAAATGTTACACTGTTGCCATCTAACATAATATAATCGCAGATATTCTAATCCATCGTCTTTGCTGTATTCCATGTGTTGGAAGTTAGTTGCCGGTCCCAACACACTCAGATGGAAGTCGGTAATGCAATAGCATATGCCAGTGAAGGTCATTTTAATATTCCATTTTGCTTGCTCACCTTGGATTTAATTTGTTTTTTATTACTTCCTGAAGTTTAAGCTATGTCATTCATTGAGAATTTATTTCTCTCCTGCTAAAGCCATATAAAGCTGCAGGCATCTAAGCCCTACTAGAGCCATGCTTTATGTATTTGAAAACAGTATTTCATTTTTACTCAATGAAACTCTTCCGTCATTTTTCTTCTGAAGTTTTGCTTGAATCACAGGGTCAGAGAGGTCTTTCTTAATTTTCTAATATTTGGTATCTTCAAAATATTATTTTGTTATCCATTTGTGGTTTTTATATCATTATAGTCAAATAGCTCCCTTTATAATACCCTGACTGTTTTAAATTTATTGAAAGTTTTTTTTTTTTTTTTTGCACCAAAATATCATCAGTCATGGCAAATATTCTGAAAGGAATGTGCATTCCTCTATGGGTGAGTGGAGTACTCCGAAAATCACAATGAGGTCTCAGTTGTTCAAGAAGAGCACACAAATGTTCATATTTTTCTTCAGTGCTGTCTCTGGTGTCCTGCCTTGCCTCTTCTGTCCCTGGTCACCACCTGGCAGAGGCCCGTGGACCAGGGTGTGAAGCAGGGCAAGTGCTCTCTCGTCTGCGGCTGCAAGAGGGCACAGGCTTTGATGTTTGCCTGCACCGGGCCTGTAAGAATTCACTGAAAGCTTCTTCGGAGGTTCTAGCAGGGGAGCGCAGCTACTTGTGTACCTTTGACTGAAAAAAAGGTCCTCTTCTATTGGGGAAGGTCATCCTCTTTGACCTTGAGCGTAGCTTCTGGAGGGATGTGCGTGGAACTGGGAGGGAGGAAGGGGACACTCACCTAACAACCCTGGTGATCAATGAGATGACCACTTACATATTCATACAAAGGATAAAACACAAAGATAGTCCAGAAAGAAAGATGGAAGGGGAGGGGGAAAGGAGAGGAGAGGTAGGGCGAGTGGACAGAGGGTATTTGGCCGGATCTTACCTAATATACACAATGCAAGGGTTCATTTCAAAACAACTAAGAGAGTATTATAAATATCTTACCACAAAAATAAGTAAGTGAAGTGATGGCTATGTTAATTAATTAGATTTAAACATTCCACGTTGTATATCAAATCATCACATTGTACCCCATAAATGTATAGTTATGATGTAATAAAAATTAAGTTCCAAAAAGAATTAATTGAAAATGTATTTATTTTTTGTTTCTATGTTGGTTTTATGGTCACTAACTCTTCCACTAATGCTCTGCCAAAGGCAAAACAACTTTTCATGGCCTGTCTCTGTTTCAAGGGCTTATCGCCTTTAGAATTCAGTTCATGTTTGTGAGTTTAGCTCTGTGATGGGTTTGTTAAGCAATTTTCCCACCTTTCGAGGAGCAGTGATCTTCTAGTGCAATTGTCCACATTTTAGGCAGAATAGTAAAATTTGGGGACTTTGATATTAACAGATTCAGGGTCATACAGGACAGATTGGCACCCCTCCCCCAAGCACATAGATTTTAAAATCTTTAAAACAACAAAGTGTTGGAAGAACGGTTCGCAAAAAATTCCACCTGATAGTAATTGGGAATGATAAAAAGTGTTGGAAATCAAAGATATAAAAAAACAAAGTGGAGGCGGATCTTATAAAATGTAATTCTTGCTTTCTCTAATAGGTAATACACAGGGTGTTTGTGAGGAAAAGAAACCCTTTTTCGTGTGTCATGCTCTGCCCTAAGGTATTAGCTCTGGGTCTTTTACTCTGTTGAAGATGTGTATTGATCGTTCCCATTAGATTAAGACAAAGTGGTATAGACAACAGTTTCCAGAAAGACACCAGCTCAGTGCTAAGTGAGCATCTTGGTATATGCAGTGATGATTTATGGGTATGCAGATGTGCACAGGTGTACGGGACAGAGTGTCTTTGTGTCATACTCAGTACCTATGTAGAAACAGCAAACAGTTAACTTTTAATATGAGATACATTCCACATTAAATATTCATTTAAAATAGTTTATTTCTTCTCGTTAGAGTGCGGTGCAAATTGCCATAAGTAATGCATTTTCTAAACTAGGCATACATTTTAAATGAAAACTAATAATATATTATGAAATCTTCTGGGCACTTTAGGAAATAAAAAGAGTACCTGGCACAGGCGTAGTGAAGGGAACACAGAGACTGAAGTTCTGGTGTCTTCGAATCTCTAAGGACAAAATCTAGCAGAAAGACCTTGTTCTGTGAGCCAATCCAATCCTGATTATACTTTCTATGTGCAATTTGTTTAAAAAATCTAATCATCCTCTCCTGCTCCAGATATAACCTCTCCACCCCATGGGGTTCATATTATGTAAATGGAGTCAGAAATGTAATAGCTCAAATTTGATTATAGCGGCTTGTTGCCTGTGGTATCATTAAAAGTGTGAGTTGACACATGAGCTTCTAGTTTATGGTCCTGCATGTCATAAGCACATTAGTTGAAGCAGTAACAGCCCCTGTTGCTTTTATACTGCAACTGGCAAAAGATACATTTGTACAATAGGCTAACCTGCTGGAACAAACAACTTTCAAATCTCGGTGGTTTGTTCAACAAAGTTCCTCTCACGCATCTTGGTGGATTCAGGGAGGCACTGGGCAGGAAGGACCTTCCTTCCCTGGGACTTCTGGTCCTTCTCTGGACACTTGATTTTCGGTGAGAAAACGAACAGGTGAAGATTGCACTGATGAGTTGAATAGGAGGGGTAGGGCAGGTTTCCATTTCTAGCTACACATTACCCATTTGTCAGTCACATGGCTGGTAATTACAAGGCATCCCGATCATTAGTGCCATCCAAAACAAACATGGGATCTTCTGAATAATTAGTTAGGGGGTCTTTAACAGACAATGCACAGTAAATGAGAAAATAGCTAACATATATGTGGTTAATGAAGAGAAACAATTATTTTTCTGTAGGCTAATAAAATGCAGACTCATCTGGGAAGAACTTATTGAAAATGATGTTTTATGTGAGTGGTGTGTTAAGCTTTTACTAAGAAATGTTTTCTAACTGCAATGAATCACTAATCATGTAGAAAGTCTATTTCAAAAGTGAAAAAATAACGACTATTAATAATAGTCATTTTATTACAGATTATTAGTCATTACAATCTTATAAAGACATTGGTGAAGGTTGTAGGGAAATGAGAAACAATAGGAAAACACTTTCTGTACTGTGTATTTCTGCTGACCAGGTTGAGACCGGCCAGTAATTCTAAAGAGATGTCAGGAGTCCCCACAGCGCCACTGTGGGGATGTAGGCTTTTAACATGATCATAGCCACAGGAGCAAACATCAACTCCTTAAGGTATTACTTTGGTGACAATAGGTAAGCACATACTAAAAATTTGTACACGGATCCTTTTTTTTTACACTTCTATTTTGTGTATAACTTATTTCTGAGGGTAGGTATTAGTTTTGCTTTCTGTACACTGTGAAACAGTAACAAAAAGATTTAAAAGGTTATATTCTTGTCACTCTGGTACTTCTTAAAAGAGGTATAATGCATCAGAGCACAGCTTATTTTGTCAGGGCAAAGGAAAACCCAGATTCTAGCTTACGAAGAACACAAGATATCAGAGAGGAAAGTTCTAGAAAATGCATTTTTTGTAACTGGGGCAGGCTATTTATAAGAGCAAATTATGGAAACTGATAGTATTATATTATTACATTGAAAGCTCCCAGAAGACTGATAATGATTCACAACGAAGTAGAATTCACTTAAAGGATTGAAAAGGAATCAATTTTTTTCTATGTCTATACTTAACATGGTACTGTCACCACTTTTCCACATGTATTACTGATGTGATTGTTAAAACACCTGGAGAGCATCGTCATAAAATTCATATATTTCAAAAGTTATATGTTTTAGTGAAAGATAAACCTAAAAACTTCTTTCTTAAAAAGTAAGAAAATGCAGATAAGTGAAATAAGAAAGATACTAAAGTGTCATAATAATCGCACTTCACGGAGACACTTCCCATCTAGTAACACATCCTTCCAAAATCCTTTTCTAAACTTTAATATAATCACACTGAGTGTCGTTCAGGATGATGTTGAGCAATGGTACCAATTCTATTAATTACTTACATTTATAGCGATCCATTCTAAACATAATTAAAAACCATTCTATTTATTTGTAAATGGCATTATATCTTTATATAGAATATTATCTTTATATAGAATAGTCCTTTGGGAAGGGAGAAAGTGGGATCTGCATTCCAAACTCACCATTTCAAAGGTAAGAAAATGAAATCAACATATCCTGGACCCTAACATCCCTCTCATTCCAATTGACATTTCTCCCTCTTTGCCTGAGGCTATAAAGAGCATGCTCGCCTCAAACCTTTACAAGGTCCCACTACACTAAAATGTCTACTTGGCCTCTTTTTGAATTCCATATTTAGTCATTTTGGCAGCAATCACATTGTAAGTGCAATTTGCAAATGGAGCCTCATAAATATTCCAGTATGCATGTTTTTGTGTACAGAACATACACGTTGGATGGTATAATTTTATTTTAGTTAAGGAACATTTTATATAGTTGTGATTCTTTAGTTTGCAGCGTGATTAAACCCGGTGCTGTAGCTAAAAACCTCTTAGGGCAATTTATCATTTCTTGTCTTAAAGAAAAGTTCATTATTTCATCCTAGGACATTGTTTTCTATCTTTGCAAGGTGCAGAACAGATTTTTCAGTAGAAGACACTGCTCCTGTTCTACCCTCTGTTACTGCCCTGAGCACCTTTTTTCATTCTGATGTTTTGTTTTGTATTGTTTTTTCCCTGAGGCTGATACAAGAGGGAACTTAAAGAAAAATGGTTTCCTCCTTCCTTTTTCTGAATCTTGGAATTAATTCTGTAGAACTATTTAGCTTCCTGTTTGCTGTCTATATATTTTACTAAAATAGATTAGGAGCTACAAAAGGAAATGAGGCAATCTGCTCACCTGCTTACAAATACAAACAATGAATATAATTTTCACCTCCCAAAGGCCTGTCATGTACTATGATTTATACTTGGTGCTTGAAATTAATTGCGTGACGTAAAGTTTACCAGCTTCTTTCCTAGAAGATTGTTCATATTAATTTATAGAAAGGAGGCTGAGGGTTTTGAATTTTATGTACATTACCCAGGGTTCAAATTCTAATCAGCAAAACAGCGAGCTTCACTTATAGATGGACTCACGGAAAATCCGGCGTATATAACCACATTGCAATTCTTGTTTGATGCCAAATCGCCAAGGTAAGTATTTTAGTAGAAGGAAAAGGAAAAGAGGTAGAAAATTATAATAAGAACGTTATGTTATTTAATGTAACAATAGTTATACTTCTCTTATACTATTACAGAAAATCACGTTAATTGTACCACAAACTAAGAAATTGTTTGGAGTCCAGACAATGTCATCTGCTGTGCCATCTCTGCTTACTTCTTTTTCATTTTCTTGGAAACAAAAACGATCATAATTCCTTACAAAATAATCTTAGAAAGCTTTGTAAATACCTTTTCACAACTTCTTTCTAGGGCTTTTTTGAATGGCAGAGCTTGAATATTTCACTTCCTTGCCTATTTTGCCCTGGCAATGAAGGCTCTTTCTCTCTGGTAAATGTATCCTGCCCTGTAAATTTCTTACTCTGTAAAACGACCTTTCTCTTCCTCAATAATCTCAGTTTTATGCTTGCCTTAAAAACAATAACATGAAGAAGAAAGCTGCATATTTGTTTATCATTCATTTTCTCTTTAGCCTGAGGCTGTGCCGTCAACCTTCTGTGTTCAGAATATAGTTGCCTTCCTTCTTCCTTTTTATTTTAAATCCAGTACCATGTTTCTGTTTATGCATTTATTCTACTATTTTTCTTACCTTCCCAGTTGATTCTGTGTGTGGGTGTGTGAGCAAGTACTGACATTTTATGCAGATTGGAAATTTACAAAAGGGTGTGCCTGGAAAAGTGTCCCTTGCTCATCCCTTTCACTCATTCCCACAAAATCTCTAAAGAGAATAATCTAATTTGGGGGGGTTCATCCTTTTGCACAAATATACGAACTATATATATATATATATTTCTTATATTATCAGACATAGGAGGTGCCGTGCTATCTTAGTCCACTGTGCTTGTAACAACAAATACCATAAAGTGAGTGGCTTAGATACTTACAAAGCAATACAGAAGTGCATTTCTTACAGTTCTTCACAAGGTGGAAAATGTAAACAGGATTTCTCAGGCCTCTTGTATAAGCAGTTCTGTACCAGAGGGTTCCAATCTCATGATCTAATTAATTCATAATGGCCCAACCTCTTAAAATCATTCAACTGGGGATTAAATTTCCACATCCAGATTTTCAGGTAATACAAAAATTCAGACCATATCATATCAAACACTACAGATAGACATTCCTTTGATCTTTATGTATTTTTAAAATCTGACTTCTTGTACTTAACACAGGGAATAGCAAACTACGGCTTGTGGGCCAAATAGAGCCCCAAATCCATATGCTAAGAAAAAACATTTACATTTTTAAAGGTTATAGAAAAGAGGAGGAAAAATAATTATAGAGATTGTGTCTTTTACAGAAAATGTACTTCTACCCCTGACTTAGCATAATGTTTTTGAGGTTCATTCATATTATAGCACATGTGAATAATTCATTCCTTTTTGTTGCTAAATATTATTTCATTGCCAGGACACATCCTATTTGTGTGTTCATTCATCGAGTTGATGGGCATAGGTGTTATTTTCACTTAGGGGCTATCTGGCCCTATGAATAATTGCCCTGTGATTTTTTTCATGCACATAAGTCTTTGTAAAATGTGATGTTTTCATTTTGGCCAGGTAGATAACCAGTAGCCGAATTGCTATGTGGTCTAGGAAATAAATGTTCAACATTAAAAGAAAATTCTATATTTGCTTTCCAAAGTGGCTTCACTATTTCCATTCCTACAAGTAGATGTGATGCTTCTATTTACCTATATTCTTTGCCAATATTTCTTATTTTCCTTCTTTTTTATTATAACCACTGTAGTGTGTATGAACTAGATCTCACTGTGAATTTAATTTTTTATTTCCCTAATACCTAATAGTAATGATGAGCATCTTTAAAAGCACTTTTAAAGAACATTTGAGATGGCTATCTCTTATTAATTGAACAGAGGAATTCTTTACTATGTTGAATACAAGTCTTTATTCAAATATATGATATACAAATATTTTCTCCTAGTTTATACAAGTCTTATCTTTTTGATTTCATGGTAGTTACATTTATAAAAGAAACTACTTCATGCTCTTTAATTTGCTGTTTTGAAAATTTCCACTTATGCCCATGATGAATAATCACCTTTAATTTTATTTTCTTATAACAACTTTTTCTGGTTTCTTTAATACTGGTCTTATAAAATAAGTTTGAAAATAGTTACACCTTCTTATTTTCTGCAAGAGATTGTGTAGGATTAGTATTGTTACTGTCTAAAAAGTTTGGCAGAAGTCACCAATTAATTCATCCTTTTGAGGGATGGTTTGTAACTGCACATTTAATTTCCTTAAAGTAGGACTGTTCAGATTATCTATGAATTTCTAATTAAAATTGAAAAATTACATCTTTCAAGAAATTTGTCCATTTTACTTGTTATAAGTTGTGTATAATATTTTTTTTTCCTTTTAACATTTGCAGTATCTATATAACTACCACCTATGCCATTCTTCGTAAGAAAAAAAAATATATCAGTTCCACAGAGAACTAGAGGGGTCTAACCTCCCCCAAGGGATCTGTGTGCCTGACCACAAACAGGAGGCTGTCCCTACAGAAGGCTCAGGTTTCAGATTTCTCAAGGCTGCCCAGAAATTGAAGGTGAATGTTTATAGATAGAATAAGTACTAACATGCTTACTCAGAGAAACTGCTGGCATTTTTATTCCCTTCCTCAGCTTACCTTCTTGGCTAAATGAGAAAATAGCCTTCAATAAAAGCTGGGTGGAACAAACGCTCAGGGCCGCTCGTCGAAACCCCACAAGCTAGTGGTTGTATTTTCTGCCTTGAAAACTCGATTCTGTGCTTCCTGTCTTTCACCACTTTTAACTTCATTTTTCTTCGGTCAATCACTGCCAGTTCCACAGGTCTTAAAGGACCCTGCCCCTGCAGTGGGACTCTGGCATGAGAAGTTTTTATATTATTTATTTCTAATTTAATTACTTCATCATCAACATACATACTTTATATACCCTCAATATTTTAAATGTATTGAGCCTTTTTTTTGTTGTTCTGAAGGTGTCTATCATTGCATTAGGATTATGTGCACTTGAAAAGAACGTGTATTCTGCCTTCGGTGGGTGTTGCTGGCTTTTCTATAATGTCAAGTAGGTTGATAATGATATTCAAGTCTATACTTGAACTTACTTTCCGTTGACTTATTTTATAAAGTATTTAGTGAAGGGTACTAAAATCTTCAATGATGGATTGTGGAATTAATTATTTCTTCATTGAGCTTTCTTTGGCTTGGCTTTGCCTGTTTTTGAATATTTTCTGTTAGCTGCGCAGGCTTTGACGATCAATAGATCCATGTGATGAACTGACACTTCTCCATGCTGGAATGGCTTTCTCTAACACTAACGATATTATTTGCTCTGATATCTCTCTCAACTGGTGCTACTATGGCTTCTTCAAATTTTTCGAACTAGTGTAGGCACCCTATGTTTTAAATCATTTTTCTTTGTCTTATGTCCTTTTTAATATCTGAATATATAACCGTGAATCATATTTTCAGCTTTTTTGGAAAACGTAGCATTACAAGCTTTGCCTTTTAGCACATTCAGAACAGTTACATTTAACGTACCCCTTGATAAAGATGGTTGTAATAACTTTTATACTTGTTTCCTATGTGTTCTAACTATTTCTGTTGTTGTTTTGTTGGGTTTTTTTTTTGTTGTTGTTGTTGTTTGTGTGTTTGTTTTGGTGCTCATCCCAGATGCATTACTTCTGTTTTAAGTCATACAAAAATTACAGACATGGCTGGGCACCTATAGCTCAGCGGTTAGGGTGCCAGCCACATGCATTGGGGCTGGCAGGTTGGAACCCGACCTGGGCCTGCCGAACAACATTGACAACTACCAAAAAAATAGAAAGAAAGAAAAGAAAAGAAAATAGCCGGGCGTTCTGGCAGGCATCTGTAGTCCCAGCTACTTGTGAGGTTGAGGAAAGATAATCCCTTAAGCTGAAGAGTTTGAGGTTGCTGTGAGCTATGACACCACAGCACTCTACCCAGGGTGACAGCTTGAGACTGTCTCAAAAACAACAACAACAACAAAAAACATGACACTTGCCTTTTCTGTGTAATGCAGAAGCCAGTGGCCTAGATACAGAGCATCCCTGCTCTGCTCTGCAGACTTAGCTGTCCCTTTCAACACAGGAATTGGTTCTTGGCGAGGGCTATCACCGCAAAGTATGACAGGATGAGTGGCACCAACACGTGAAATTTATTATTTTACAGTTTTGAAGTCTAGAAATCTGGCAGAGTTTGTTCCCACTGGCCTGTGAGGGAAGGATCTGTGCCCTCTCCCCACCCTGCAGGCGCTCTTCTCCCCCCTGCATGTTACATGACCTTCCCTCGGGGTGACCATCCCTCGGGTGACTGTCCCTCGGGTGACCTTCCCTCAGGGGTGACCTTCCCTCAGGGTGACCTTCCCTCAGGGGTGCCCTTCCCTCAGGGTGACCTTCCCTCAGGGTGACCGTCCCTTGGGTGACCGTCCCTCGGGTGACCATCCCTCAGGGTGACAGTCCCTCGGGTGACCGTCCCTCAGGGGTGACCTTCCCTCGGTCAGTGCTCCATTCTCCTCTTCTCATGAAGATAAGGGTCATATCAAATTAGGCCCCAAGGCAATGACCTCATTTTAACTTCACTGTGTCTCTAAAGACTCTCCTTCAAATAAAGTCACTTTCTGAGGTATTGGAAATTAATTCTTCAACATATTAATTTTCAACATACACAATTAACATATAACAGACACTTTGATTGCTATTTCTGATCTTTCCTATTCCCATGGGGCATCTATGAGGGTCTACAAACTATGTTTGCTGTTCCTTTCAGTCAGAGTGACTTATACAAATATCATCTTCCCAAAAGAAATATGCCAATCTGACCTGTTCGGACTTTTTGCCATTCTCCCCTTTCTATTAACAATTTCCTTGAGAGGCAATTTGCATAGCATGTAAATCACCCATTTGAACATATGACTCAATGTCCTCTCTTGTCAATGCTTCTGTTCTTTTTTCCTTGACGTACTATGGTTTAAGTAATTTTTAATGATTGTATTTTATATATTTAGCTAACTAGCCCTAATTTTATTTTCGCTTGTTTTAGTGTTTGCTTAAGTTTATAGTATGCATATTTTAACTTATCACAGTCTACTTTTTAGGCCCTATATATACCATTTCACAAAGAGTATAAGACTGAAGAGTATTGAAATGTTATCTCTCCATTTTCCCTTTCAGATATTTAGGCTATTGCTATTGTATATTTTACTTTTATATAACGTGCTAATTTTTTGTCTTAGCAGTAGCCAAGTACTTTTAAATAAGTTTGATTAATAATAAAATTGCCTATAGTTATATCATACTGATCTATGATATGACTAATCATTTCTGGTTTTAGTCATTATTGGGTATAGATCGACATTTCCATGCCATGTATAGGATTTTCGTTACGTTCCTTCAGTGTAATACTGCTGCTGATGTACAAGGATACTTACTTATGTTGGATTTTTCCTTAGTGTGCATTCCAGATATTGCATCTTTTACTGATTGAAAGTTTGTGGTAAGTCTCAGTAAAGCATGTCTATTGGCACCACGTTCCAACATCATGTGTTCAGTTCATATCCCCGTCACATATTGGTAATTCTCATTGTAGTTCAAAGCTTTTTTCTTTTTTTTTTTGGCCAGGGCTGGGTTTAAACCTCCCACCTCTGGCATATGGGGCCAGCGCCCTACTCCTTTGAGCTATAGGTGCTGCCCATTGTTCAAAGTTTTTATGATTCTTAAGTCTGTTATGGTGATCTGGTATGAGTGATCCTTGATGTCACTATTATATTTGTTTCAGGGAACCATAAACCATGCCTGTGTCAGGTGGCAAACTATCAGTAAAGCTGTGTGAGCTCATCTCCACCTGTTCCTTGGGCCTCCCTTTCCCTGAGACACAATAATATTGACATTCAGCCATGTAATAATCCTACAATGACCTCTAAATGTTCGAGTGACAGGAAAAATCACATCTCCCATTTTAAATCCAAACATAGAAATGATTAGGCTTAGTAAGAGAGGCATGCCAAAAGCCACAATGGGCTGAAAGCGAGGCAGGCATCTTGTGGCCAAGAGTTAGCCACGTTGTCAATGTAGAGGGGATGTTGTGAAAGGGAATGAGAAGTGCTACTCCAGCCATTGCACAGATGATAAGAAAGCAAAACTACCTTATTGCTGCCAGGGAGAAAGTTGTTGTGAACTGGATACTAGATCAAACCAGCCACAATATCTCTTTAAACAAATGCCTACTCCAGATCACAGCCCTAACTGTCTTTAATACTGTGAAAGGAAAGAGAGGTGAAGAAGCTGCTGAAGGAAAGTTCGAAACTTGCAGGGATGGTTTCATGAGGTTTAAGAGAAGAAGTGACTCCCATACTCAGAAGATACTAAACGGAAGATTTTCAAAGTGCACAGACTAACTTTCTTTTGGAAAAATATGCCATCTAGGACATTCACAGCTAGAGAAGAGAAATCAATGACTGGTTTCAAAGCTTCAAAGGATGGGGTATTAATATCATTAGGGGCTAATGCAGCTCATGCTTTCAAGTTTGAGCCAATGCTCATTGGCCATTTCAAAAGTCTTAGGGTCCTTTAGAATTATACTAAATCTTCTCTGAGTGTGCAGCACAAATGGAACAACAAAACCTGGATGACAAAACTTCCGTTTACAGGATGGTTTACTAAGCATTTTAAGTTGATTGTTGAGAGGGAAACAAACTCCCTTTTGACTATTGCTGCTAATGACAATGCACCTCGTCGCCTAAGAACAGTGATGGAAATATGCAAGGAGATTAATGCTGTTTTCATGCCTGCTGACACAACATCCATTCTGCATTAGGGGTCAAAAGTAATTTAAACTTTAAATCTTTGAACAACTTTTTTTTTTTTTTTTTTTTGCAGTTTTTGGCCAGGGCTGGGTTGAACCCCCCCCCCCCCACCTCCGGCATGTGGGCTGGAGCCAAGAGTGCCACCCTAAACTTTTAATTCTTATTACTTAAAAATATTCACCCAGTTATAACAATTCCCCTGATGAATCTGGGCAAAGTAAATCAGAAACCTTCTGGGACAGATTCACTGTGTCAGATACGATTAAAACACGTGTAATTCATGGGAGGGCGTCAGAATATCCATACTAACAGGAACTTAGAAGAAGCTGACTCCAACTTTTGTGATGACTTTGAGGTGTTCAAGAGTTCATTGGAGGAAGTTGCTGCAGATGTGGTAGAAATAGCAAGATAAGTAGAATTAGAAGAGCCTGAAGATGGGACCGAATTGCTACAATTTCATATTAAAAAAACTTAAGGGATGATAATTTTTTTTTTTTTTTGGTGGATAAACAGGAATGTGGTTTCCTGAGATAGAAGCTACTCCTGGTGATGATGCCATGAACATTATTACTTTGATAATAGAGTATTTAGAATATTGCATAACCTTAATTAACAAAGAAGAGGCAGCGAATAAGAGAATTGACCCTAATTTTGACAGACATTCTACTGCCAAACAGCATCGCATGCTACAAGGAAATCTTTTGTGAAAGGGGGAGTTAATTGATCTGCCAGCTTCCTTGTTGTCTTAAGAAATTGCTGCAGCAACCATACCCTCTATCGGAATCCATCAGCAGCCTTCAACATCCAGGCAAAATCCTGGGATGGCAAAAAAATTAAAACTCAAGGTTCGAATAATCATTTGAATATTACGAAAAGGTATTGTTTATTTAAGGTACATACATACCTAGCAGACTGCTTATAATATAAACATAACTTTTACGTGCATTGAGAAACCAACCAAATTTGTATGATTTGTTTTATTGCAATATTTGTATTATTGTGGTGCTCTGGAAGAAAGTCTGCATATCTCCGGGGTAAGCTGGGGTCCTTCTAACTTTCATCTCTCTGGGGAAAAAATAGTCTTTTCCTGCCTTGTTTTGCAGAAATCGAGGTTGAGAGTGTTCATTTTATTTTTCTGTCTTTTTTCTCCTTTCATTTAAAGGTAGCGTTCTGTGTGCTTTCACTAACATCGTTTCCACTGGTAAGTGTTCCTCCTCTACCTTTTGTCCTTCCAAGTAACCTGCATTTTGAGTATGACTGCTGTTAAGATTTTCTCGTTTGTACTGGTTATGAGTGGTTTTAGAAAAATTTCAGTCATGTTTCTATTCTAATATTTTGTTCCTGCTTACACCTTTCCTTCTGGCACTCAACTTACTCATTCCCTTACAGTTGTTCCTCTCCTTATTTTCCGTGCCTTTGTTCTTCTAAATTTTCTTTTTACTCTGTATTTCATTTTGTAACAGTTTTTATAGCCATATCTTCAGTCTCACTGATGTCATTCTGCAACGCCTCATCTGTCACAGTTTCTATCCTATGGAGTTTTCATCTCTTTCATGGTTATTTACATCCCTAGAAAATCAATTTGTTGTGATTTTTAAAATGTATTTAAGCCCTTTTTAATTGATTGATTTAACTCCTCATATAGGTCACATTTGCTTACATCTTTGCACGCTTGATAATGGTTTGGGGGGTTTTGAGAGTTTTGTTATTGTTGCTGTAGTTGGTTTTAGTTGTAAGCCAGATTTATGAATTTTACTTGGTTGGATACCGAGTATTTTTATATTCTCATAAATATTTTCCAGCTTTTTCTTGGGATGCAGTTCAGTTAATTAGGATATTGCACCTTTTCAGAACATGCTTTCTAAGATTCCTTCAGTGAAACTTGGCAATGATCATTCTAGGCTATTTCTCATTATGGAGGCAAGACCCTTCCATATACTGTAATATCCTATGAAGCCCATAATTTACCAGTAAGAGTCTTAGCAAAGTGCACTGCCTTATGTGTTTGTCTTATACTGCCCAAGCTCCAGCCCAAATGTGGAAAGTTCTTCAGAAGATAGGACACATATTTTTCCAGCCTGTGTTACCCTGAGTCAGGCATATCCTACAGCTACTTACTGCCCACGTGGGCATGTTTAGTGCTATGCTGGTTCCTCCATTCCATTGTATTAATCTCTTTAACATAAGACTTTAGCCTCATGACACTCAAATTTACAATCACCTACTTTTTGCTTAAAGGCTGAATGGTGTACAATTATCTTCAAGTCATTTCCTGCATCAGTCTAGATTTCACGTCCCATGAAACTCCAGGTGTGCTAACATGAGCTATGCAGGTACAAAAGGTTCTCCCTTGCAATCGTTAGAGTTAGAATTTTTTGACTTAATGAGGGTTTATTAGGATATTAAGTGCATTTTTGACTTATGATATTTTGACTTACAATGACTTATCTGGACCTAACCCCAATGAGTTGTGGAGTATCTGTACTTACTCATTGAAAATGAAATTGTAATTTATTTTTATTTTCATTAGGGTAATTTTAATTCTTTTTTTGTGGTAAATTATATATAACGAAATTTGTCATCGTACGCATTTTAAATGCATCGATTTCTGGCACTCCTTACATTCACAAGTTGTGTGAACATCACCACCGTCTGTTTCCAAACTTTTTATCATCTATTGGTGTGATTTTTGAAGTAGTGAAGGGGTACAGTAAAAAATATCCATATTTGCCTTCATCCTCCAATAAAAATTATGAAAGAATGGTTTATAGAGAGAGAAAGAGAAAAAAAAGAGGAAGGAAGATTTCCCATTCTTTTTTTTCATTCTATGAATTTGGTTTGTATAAACTAAGTTTCCTGTCAAACTATCTTTATGACAACTTTTCTCGACTTCTTGCAGGTCTGTTACTATCAGAAGCAATATGAAAGCTATGAGTCCAAAAGTAGTAGTATTATCATTTTATAGGTTATAAAGTATTAAATTCATATTCATCAATATGCTTAAAATTACTCTGTATATTCAATGTCAGAAAACATCCTTATTCCTAGTTTGCCGAATAAATTAAGTTCATTTCTTCTGGTAGTAATTTATCAGCTGTAATCAATTTTCATAAGATTAGCTTTATGTAAACTCCAAGGATTTTACATCTACCAAGTTTTTACTTCATACAACCATTGACCTAAATTTTACATAGTGCTTATTTAATTAGAATTATGATGAAATTATTTAAAAAATAACATTCTGTTATTCTGTAATGTATTTTTCTTTTCTTTTCTTTCTTTCTTTTATTTTTTTTTTAAGAGACAGAGTCTCACTTTATCACCCTCAGCGTCACAGCTCACAGCAACCTCCAGCTCATGGGCTTAGGTGGTCCTCTTGCCTCAGCTCCTGAGTACTACAGGCACTTGCCACAATGACTGGGCTGTTTGGCTGGGGTTGGGTTGGAACCCACCACACTCGGTGTTTGGGGCCGGTGCTCTACCCACTGAGCCAAAGGCACCATACTAAAAGTAATGTATTTTTCTAAACCCAATTTTGGACTACATGTATTATACCATAATATGTCTTCCATCATTGTAAATAATAGTAAATTGGTAATTAACTATTCTGTGTTGTTTTCTGAGAAAAATTAAAAGGAAAGGAAATGAAAGATCTCTTTAATGATGCGTAATCCAGTAATTTGCTGGAGTTTGGTAAGATTGTAAATTAAGGCTGGGCTTGGTAGCTCCCTCCTGTAATATTAGCACTCTGGAAGTCCAATGTACGGTGGATGAATCACCTCAGCTCAGGAGTTCAAGACCAGCCTGAGCAAGAATGAGATCCCATCTCAACTAAAAATAGAAAAACTAGCAGGATGTGGTAGTGGGCATCTGTAGTCCCAGGTACACAAGTAGCTGAGGCAAGACGATTTATTGAGCCTAAGAACTTGAGGTTGGGAGTTATGGTACCTCTGCCTAGGGGCAATAGAGTGAGACTCTGACTCAAAAAAAAATGGTTACAAATTAATATTGTGTTTCCAGTCATTTGCAGGCAGAGAATCTTGCAGAAACCGACCAATTAATGAAATATTTAAATATCATGTGCAAGCCTAATAACATAGACCATGTTGGAGAATAATTAATAGCCGGCAGGCCCTGTAGAATCTTGACAAGGCGAAGTCGGGCCACATTGATGGTGCTGTCTGTGGTCGGAAATCGTCCCTTCCAATCCATGAATTTCATTTGTTGACTCACTTTTGTTGGATATATTTCTGCTTGTGTAACTGATAAAAATTAAAATTTCAAACATAGGCTTTGCCTGTTAGCTTTTGGAAACAGAGCAAATATTAAGACTACAATATTTAGAATTTCTCAAATTTTTAAACATTACACAACTCTCATTACTTGTTATCCTAATATAATAGTATATTTGAGTTACTAATTATACCTCCAGTTGTTGTTTTGTTTTGCTTTTGTTTGATTGTTTTAAAAATATTTATGATGTAATGGTATAGTATCTTCTTCTTATCCAGAGAAGATAAATATATAAAGTGCATATTGGAATATTAAGTATAAATTGTTTGATTTTCTTCAGTAATAAATTGGACCACCGTTATCTCTGAAATTTCAATTGGACACTTCTTATTTTATTTTTTTTTTGTGAAGGTACATCTTTGTTCTTTCAAATGCACATTTTAGCTTGTGATTATCTTTCCAGTTTTTTTTTTTGAACAACTTTTGTGAAACCATCGATAAGTCAAAAGTTTGTGTTACTTTCTAATATGAGTTTTGTCATGGAAACAATGAAGCACAGACAGATTGAAATAGCACTGTGGTGTTTGGGAAGGATGTGGCTAATCCATGCACAGTACATCGAAGTTTTGAGAAGTTTCATTCTGGTGATTTTAACCTTGAAAATAAGCCATGTAGGAGACCTGAGACCATGGTGGATAATGATGAATTAAATGCTGCAGTGGAAGAGAATCCTTCTCAACCTGTGTGAATTAGCAGTAGATTTGACTAATACTATTACATTACTATTCCAATAGTATTTGACCATTTGAAACACATCAGCAGTGTTAAAAAGCCAGAGCAGTGCGTTCTTCATGAATTAAAGAAGCATCAGAAGAGACAGTGTCTTGAATGTTGCCTTTCTTTGCTGTCACAACATAAAGGCAAACCTATACCATATTGTTATGGGCAATGAAAAATGGATTCTTTCTGACAACCACAAGCATTTGGCACAATGGGTGGATAAGATAAAGTGCTGAAAGACACTCCAAATCTGAATATTCATCAAAACATGCTAACGGTGTCTCTTTGGTGGTCCAGCACTGGTATTGTCCATCTCCGCTTCATAAAACCTGGTCAACTGATTATCATAGAAGCCTACTGCACCCAATTGGACAAAACAATGAGGATGTTTGTGTTTAAGCAGCTGTGACTAGTCCTCTTGCAAGACAACACTAGACTACATGTTGCACAAACACTGCTGCTTAGACTACAGAAGCTGGACTTGGAAACCCTCTGTCATCCACCATCCCCACCAGCTCATGCCTCAGCTGGCTACCACTTTCTCCAGGCTTTGGACTATTTCTTTCAAGGAAAAATGTTTAACTTTCAACAAGCTGTGGAAAAAGTCTTTGATTTTTCATCATCACTCACTCACTAGGCTTCTTCACTGCTGGCAGAAACAAGCTACCATGAAGGTGGCAAAAATGCTGATAATTTAGACACATACTGTGATTAATTGTACTGCTTCTTGTTAGAGATATAATAAACTAAACATTGCATTTGAAATCAGACATTTCATATTCAATAAATATGAATCAGTATTACCTAATAACAAAATTTAATAAATATATAATAATATGACCTAATAAATATATATCTTCTTTAGATACATATATACACACATTGTTGACTTTGTAATGGGTTAATTATCAATGTCAATTAATTTAAAAAAACACATATACATTTGAATGTAATGTAATTATTGTATTGAATTATAGAAAGCTATTCAGTGAAATAATTATGTAAAAGGACATGCAAAGCTCATATAATTTCAACTTCCAATCAATTAATTGCTAGTTTCATTTGATTCTTTTCTAAGATTAAATTTCTTCCCTGTAAATAGTTTTGTTTTTTGATTTGTATGTTTCCAAATTTCTGCTTATTGAGTAATGTATTGAATGGGAGGGAAGAGAAACTGTGACTGTTTTCTGATAACTTCTGTCAATCTTGTTTCTGTATCTCATAGTAATGAGGAATGATAGCAAGTCAATCTTATCAGGCATGAATTTCAACTACTTTATTCTAGGAATCATTGGAACTAGACTTTTATTTTGTATTATAATTCTAAAAACAAGATTTAGTTAAGAAGAATTAGAATATAATTGTGATATATTATAAGAAAACTTCTGATTGTTTTGTTTGTAATAACAGAATATTAATTTATCATTAATATGCATAAGACACAAAGAATTCTTCTCATTTCATTATCACAATTTACAGCAAACCTTTCATTATTCATATAAGATACACGTGCATCCAACAAATGATAAAAAATTTGAATATCGTCGTTGTACTCAATTACTTATCTCTTTTGGTCACTGAATTACTGAGTAGTAAACTACTTTTCACTTTCAATTTAAAAATCATGGCAACTTTGAACATTCGATAAGCATTTCCAGATTTTTACTCACCAAAATTTAAAAACAAAATGATACACGGTCTAGAAAAATTTCCCCTTGACTTACACATTAGACTAGAAATCTTCCTTGATTTTTCTGACAAAGTTTTATTAAAAAAAAATCGGTAACCTTTGGCAGACATTCAGTGGGACTTGACAAAGTTTTGATTGAAGGAAGATTGATTCTCTGAAGTTTGAGTGGTCAGACATGCGCTGAATTTGCTGTGGTTCATTGCTATATCCCAGGAAGGATTTCTAGCCATTCTCGCCTAATGAGCTTATTAGTAAAAGGCTGAAAGGATCACAGATTGTCTATCAAGGAAGATTGTCAGTCACAAGCTGTTAGCAACTCTGCTGTGATTTATCCACCATGAGTAAAGACCAGAATGGCGCTAAAATGCTGCTTATTATGTCCTACAGCTTGTGCCGTAACACAAAAGTATGTGGAGCAAAGGTTTAAAGGAAAAACTAAGTTCTGAAGAAGGAAATCAAAGGAAATTAGACAGAATATTACTTTGCTACCTCCCATTTCCCTTACTGGTAATTATGATGCAGAGGAAAAATCAAAGCACCTGCAACAATAATAGCCAAAGCCCAAATGAGTTTATTAAATTCCAAGTAGGGGGATATATATATATATATATATATTTAGTTTTTAAAGAGTCTACTTCACTACCGTTAGCAACAGGTAGAACTAACTTTTCTCCTTGCAGATAGATTTTTTTCACATCAAACAGATATTTATAATTCTTCATATTTCCTCTGTCCTTTCCATCACAATTTCATTTTCGAGGCAGTATTTGGAAATATGGAACCAGTTATTTTGTCTGCAGTCAGGTAAGTATCCCTAAGCAAAATTAGTTTGTGAAGAAGAGCTTCTGGATTGCTGAAAAATTGACAATGTTAACTTTTATGTCTTTGAATTCTTTTCCATCCTGTTTAAATTCCCATTTTTATACAAGATGATCGAAGATGATTTCATATGCATACTCATCTTTATAGACAATTCATTATATAAAATTCCTGTCTAAAGAGAATGGAAGTTGAATTTTATTCTTAATATTTATCACAAAAGAAAGTAGTTTCAGGAAGTTTTTTGTTTTATTGGTTTAAAAAGGCTTATGATACATCTTTTTATAAAAGAACTCATGTCTTGCCTCTGCTCTCTACAACTATCCCACCAAATTAATTGATCTCTCCTCCTGACACAATTTGGTAGGCACGAACTCTTCCATAACGCAGTGATATTAATCATTCTCATGCAGAAGGAGGTGAAGTGACTGTCTCATGATCCATTCATACCCTTTACCAGAGGATGTTATCAGAGTAAAGAAAAAAACAGGGAATTCATCTAATTTCCCTGCCAACATGATAAATGAACTTTCATGGAAATAAACTAATGATATTTCATAGGGCTTTTGTCAATGTTAAACTCTTAAGATGATGTCCTTAGTCAAACATTTCTCATTGTGAATTAATACAGAATTTATGAATTCATGGACTATCGTTCCCTGTAAACTGTCATGTAAGCTGGTGTATGAAGTGGAGATATTGTATAGACTAAAAGTTCTCCGGTGTGAGGTGATGTCATCTGGAGGCCTTCAGTAATGCAGGCAAGGTGTGTTTCACAGTGGACAAAGAGCCCAGGGAACTCCTCAAATGTCCTAGACTTCAACCTGCTTTTTCTAAAGTCTTGGTAATGTATAACCTTGAAGTTATGCATAGTGCTTCTGATTTGTTTGGTTCATATAAGTCTGATTTATTTGAGTTTGAGTTGAAAATCAGATTGTTTATGTTATATCCCTTCTGAAATGCTGCCTTTATGATGTCAGCCCTGGGTAGAAGCAAACAAACAACACAATGCCATAGTTCCAAAATTTCTAGGGTAACGTTCCTGGAGAAAGATGTGCCCTTCACTGTTCTCCTACATCAACCTTCCAGCTGGGAGAAATTTGTGAAAAGATCGATAAGTGTTTCTGTTGAAAGAAACTCTATTCCACTATCACCAAGCTATCAGTATGTATAGAGTGGTGACAGTGTGTGTTTGTGATATAATTCTAGAAATTTCACACTTGCTCACACACAAGACAAGCATGAATGCACACAAGTGTGAAAATATGAGCTTGAAAATATCACCAATAATTCCAAGGCTTTCTGTGGCATTTGTATATGCTAGACTTTTATGTGTAAGTGTATATTTTTTTATGTTTTTTAAATTTTTACACAGATGAGATGGTCTGGGTTTTGTAATAATAAGAAAAAAAGCCTTTGCTACATTTTGTCCTAATTAGTTTAGCAAGATTTCCATTTCCTCTTACTGTTATGTTATATGACAGATTTGATGCCTATGGAAGGGAAAACGGTTAAACCAGACTCACCCCTACACAAACCTGTTGTTTTCAGTAAGAAAGATTTCATGTTTATCCTGGAAGAATAAATCTTTTTCAGAAAACTCACCTATAAATGTAGCCAATAAAGAGCTTGTGTTAACAATTGCTGAGACTCAGAATTCTCTAAAATCAAAAAAAAGGAATTTGACTGAAAATGAATGAATGAATAAGCGAATAACAAATAAAGTGAAGGGAGGGGACCACCCCAGTGCAGTGTGCAGTTTCTGATAACCTCATCTTGTGTCAGAGTGATACGGATTGGGTAAACCAAGAAAATGATAAAAAAGAAGAATAAAAGAAAAGGAGAGAAAAGGAAAGCAGAAAATAAAAAGAAAGAGGACAAATTCACCTGGGATTGAAACTGTGACAATAGTTGATTCTTTTAGTCTCACTGCACTTAAAGCAGAAGCAATTGTTTACGAGTTTTAGGTCATTAAACCTAAGTTTATTGTGAAGAAATTTTCCTAAGCTGGTTTTCTAAGGTCTCTATTGCAGAACTCTTCTGAATAATTTTATAATTAAATAATAGGATTGGCCCATCAAGGTCCTGACTCAGGGAGAGATGATACTCAGAATCCCTCGGCAGCGTCATCTTGACTATACTGGTGTTTGGCTGAGCAGGATACATCGTATTTATGAGTCTCGTCTCACAAGATAGATTCCATGAGTTCTGGGAGTAAGCACTGTCATTAAACTTCTATTGTAGTATATTGATTATTATGACTATTATTAAAACATAAACAGTAAAAAAAAAGAAATGCTCATTATCGACGATCTTTAATATACTTCTATGTCCTTATTAAAGAAATAATTTAAAGCGAACAAGTTTCATGATTTTTTTTAAATAGGATTTTCTCCATTTGGATTAAATTTCTTTTCATGAAGCTCTTGCAGAGATGTTTCCTCTTTATTCTTCCACCAAATAGCTCTGAGTGCTATCAAACAAGCAGGTTACTTATTTTCATGAATGTGAAAGTTATGGACGACTATGAAATTCAAGTTCTCAACCAAGACTTTAATGGTGAAAATTTCATCACTTCTATGACAATGGCTGTTTATGTATGTAGCAGCCTTAAATTTGTTTTGTTGTGTATTTCTGTGTGTATAATAGAAAACTTACAAATTCTTGATTGAGGTCACTTTTGCAGGAGAAGACGCAAAGCATATCATTACTGATACTGATACTGACACTGATTTTGCATGTGAAATGCTGATAAAATTCATAATAAAATTATTTAGGGTAATAGCAGCCTTAATGGTAATTACATGCATAATGAACTTTTAATTATGAAAGTCTCTAAAAGTTCAAAATCTTTGTACATGCTTCTCTTTTCATGTAAATATAGAGAACTAATGTGAACTTTCTCATAACACGCTAATAACATTAAAATGTTTGTGTGGTTACTTCTAATTGGTTAAAATATAGTGTCTATTGCTATTCCTGGCCACCGTAGTGTATAACATGTGCTAAGGAAAGGAATCCGTCCAGGTTTAGCTAATGGACTTCACTTGTAATTCCAAAGACTGACAGAGACCAGCAGCTCTGCAGAAATGATGTTCTTGAAGTTTCTAAGACAGGGAGGGTCAGTTGCACTTCTTTCATCTTCCAGAGTCCTGACAGCTAATAATGTTTTTCTCATGACTCTTGAAAGAGGCACCACTTCCCTTCTCAAGGTTGTTAAGCGAGACTAGTTCTACTGAAAATAAAAGAGTAAGAGGTAATTTAAAAGCAAATAAGTAAGCAAAACTGGGTGTCTGATAATAAAAACCAGTCTTTCAAGATGAAATGATTCCACTTGCTGTGGAAATAACAAATAAAAATTGTTATTCTTGTATAAAAAAAGATAAATGCACCATACACTTGTGAATTCTATAGTGCTGATATTTTGTGTGTCAGTTAAATGCATATATAGACTCTAGAATATCAGAGACAAAATTCCTCGAAGTTGACCTTTTTCCTGCTTTCAGCTGTAATTTTGTTCTGGAATGGGCATATATATTGGCATTAGATTGTCTTTGTTGCTGAGAATTTAGTTTTTATTTTACAGAAAAATAATTGATTTAAAATAATTCTAACATATTTTACCTTTTCTATAATTAAAATGCATAATTTCAATAACTTTTACCATTAGAGTTAATGACCATTAGCCTCCCTTTTAAATCTATTTTTAAAATAGATTGTAAGATTTTTTTTTTCTTTTTGTACTGCATTTGTTTTCCCATCTATTTTGGTCCTTCGACATTATTTTTTAAAAAGTTAAAATAGTTATTCTTCTACCATACATAGAAGTTTTCTTTATGTTTTTAAAAATACTGAAAGTTAATTTTAATAGGCAATGATTAGAATTTCACTTTAAGAAGAAGTTAATCCTAGTGTGATAAAGTTTGTTAAACATTCTTAGTGCCTACTCCTCCTTTTTTCTTTAGTGGCATGTTTTCAAACTGATTTGGTTAGGCGGCTTCCCAGTTAGAGATCAGAGTCCCTTATTTCTTAGGTACATCACTGCAGTTCCCATGACTAAGTTTAGACTGATGGGATATGTGTACAAGTGATAATTACAGTTTCTGAAACTTCTTCATGATGCACCTATTGATCATAGATTTTCTGTTTTTCTTTCCCCAGCAGGGAATGTGGGTGACATGGTAAAGTCTGTTTAATGATACAGCATTAAATTTACTGACAACGACCCTCCCCAGAAAGCGATGAAGCTGAGCAATAAAATGGAGACTTAGTCTTTCAACAACTTCAAAGAGCAAAGTTGCTCTGCAACCCCACAGTGCTTCCTGTGAATGTCTTTTGTTTGTTACCAAGAAATATAATTCTAATTTAGATACTTAATTCGCTTCATTACTGCAACTCAGTTTATATCCTTAAATACCATGTATTAAACCTGGAAAAAAAAAAAGAACCCTTATATTTCATTTACAAGATTCCAGGGAGCGGAAAGGAATCATTATGGGGATAGGTACTGAAGTTAGACAATTCTTAATTTCAGTTCAAATTCCATATTCACTGTGTATTTGTCCTTGAGGCCATTATTGAACTGTTAATAGCCTGAGTTTTATCTTCTCTGAAGTGTAGGTAAAAAAATATGAGCTGACGAGCACATGCTCACCTTAATATACATAGAGATGAAGATGTATAGAAATCTCTGTAGATATATGAACGTACACGTGTGAGTTATTATGCCAATATCTCTTTGTTCTGTCATCTGAGAGAGACCAAAGGAGATGACAACCAGTGGCAGTGAGCATACATAGCCCCCAGATCGTGATTTCTAAAATGCCATTTTCCCATACAAGGCACCAGGGCTTCTTGGAGTCACGCCTGTTTCTAGGACTCAGGATTAAAATACACAAGATGAACTTGCACGTCCTGTAGCATCAGGAAGTAAGGAAATGTTAGAGACAACAAAAGGAAGACAGAAAAAGTTGGAATTATGCAAAAGAGCCGTGGAAGTCAAGTGAAATATCTCCTAAGGTCCAAAGTTTGAATTATTTCTTCAGTATAATGGATAAATCAGTATATTATAATTCACAGTACAAACAAAATCATCATGGGTATATACGGATACATTTGACTAAATGTATAGGAAGAGAAGAAAAGACATACCCCTTGTGTAGAGGAATTCCAAACAAATTTTGTCGATGTTGGGCCCGAAAGAAGGATGAGCATAATTCTCTCTCCTTAAGTGTGGGCTTTGGGCAGTGACCTCTTCCCAAAGGATGCAGCGTGAAAGGGAATAGAAAGATGCAACCTCGGGGCACGAAAACCCAACAGCATTGTTTCAGCCAGGTGCCCAATGTGAACATCCAGAGTCATGGTGATCGTACGAAGCTCTACAGGATGTAAGGAAGAGAGTACTTCAACTCTATGACCTTCAAGAAAACCCATGACCTCAGTCTAGTCACGAGGAAAACACCAGAAAAAAAAAATCCTACAATGTGAACATTACTTTCTGGGCATTATTATTACTAATATTACTTAATATTTTGATGCAGTAATCATCTGTTTTCTTTTCTGAATGTATTTATCATCATTCATTCTTTACGTGGTTTTTGTTTCTAGTCCTTTTCTTAAACATTGTTATTGTTATTAAATTTTAAGCCTTTTAAATTCTGTTAAGGCAAAAATTGGAAACCTAATTAACACATGTATATATAAAAATAATAAAAAAAAAATCCTACAATATACCTGACCAATAGTCATCAATACTGTCAGATCTGAAATTATTACTGTTGAAAGAGCCGAAAGAGATATGACAAATAAAGCAATATGATATCCTGGATGTGATGCTGGGATAGATAAAAAAAACAATGAAACTCAAGTTGGGGGAAGAGGAAGAGAGCAGTGGGGAGGGGAGAAGGAAGGGAGATTGATAAACTCTCACTTAATATGTAAGGGTATTTGGCACACTCTGTGGGAGGTGCACAACTACAACTTGGACTTCACCTAACAAATGTGAACAATGTAAACTAATCATCTGTACACTTATATTAACCCAAAATGTAAAAAAAAAGGACATGGGTAAAATCTAAGTGTCTCTGAGTAAACGATAAGCTTTAGTTAATAATATTATATTAACAATGATATATTGATTGTAACAAATGCACCAGACAAACGTAAGATGTTAACAATATAGAAAACCTACAAAGAAGAAAAAAAAATAAGATATAGGAAATTTCTGTTAAATCATCTGCTAAATTGTTCTGTAAACCTAAAACTATGGTAAAAATAAAGTTCAACATACCTACAAAACACTATAGACTTATATATGTCTACATCTACATCTATAGCTATGAAACATGTTTATTTAAGAAATGAATGAACTTCAGATACAGGTAGCAATGTAACTAAATCATAAGTAGTTTCACTATAGGAGAATACCAAAGTGTCAACTTTCAGAGGCAGGAAAAATAAAGATGTATCTTCTCTGATTTATATTACTTTACTAGATAAATGTCTGTAGCCCTTTATCAACAATCTTCAGAGCCAGATACATTTTGGAATTAAGAGGTTTTCAGGTTGTAGAAAGGTGCATATTTCAAGTAGTGCCCCAGAGGAGTTTGGAGATATCCTTATAATCAAACAGGAAATAAGTAAATATTCTTCATAATTAGAAATAACTACACAGGAGTTTGGTGTTATCAGTAAATGATTTCAGATAAGTTGACATTGGCCACAAAATGAGTTATTTTTTAAAAAGTTTGTACTTCTGAGCTTTTGGATTTTGGAATTGTGGACTCAAAATTTCCCTTTTTTTGAAGGTTCAACAGCTCAGTTTCATCAGCATAAAAGTATTTGAAGTTAACACAGAGGAACACAACATTGAAGTTATGTGGGTAGTGATTTCTGTATTTCATTTTTGAGGACAAACCATCACAGAAAGGAAGGAAAACCCAAGATAGCTTCATAATTGAACTTAAGAGAGAAGTTTGTTTCAAAAACAAGAGAATGTAGGTTGATGTCCATGTCTGGAAAGAGATAAAGTAAGAAAAATGACTGAAGAGAGAACATTGGATCTATTCCTAGGTTGTAGCTTGTTATTCCCAAAATTGTTCATCCTTTTATTTTATTTCAATATTGTATTACGTAGTAAAATTTCAAATTCTCTGAACTCCGTTGGTGGCAAAACCCAGGAAAGTAGAGGCAGGATGCCATTTATCTTTTAAATGAATAGAAATTGATAGGATAGGAACACTTTACATAAGGTTTGTTTAGCTACTGGGTTATCAATAAATATTGTATAGTTTACCTTGAGATTTATAATTAAAACGAAAAAAGAATAATTTGTACACTTAAAAAATTCAATATTTTAAATGATTCTTCCCACTGTGATCTAGATTCCCACCACCATGGTTTCTCCCTTGCACCTGACCCAGATCTCAAGAAACCAGTTGTTTTATTGTGCCATCTATCTCCCATATTCTTAAGCTAACTTTCTCTCTGGAATGTCTTAAGGCAAGAAATGTAATACATTTAAGTACTTCGTCCATTGAGGTAACAGGGAAGATAAATCTCCCATACTCGCCACTCTTCTATTTCTTTCTGCCCCTTCATGTCAAATTTCTTAAACTAATAATTTACATATTTTGATCTTCTTCTCTTATTTACTCATTTTTGTGCCCCCAAATCTCCATAGACAACTACTCTTGATAACATACCCCCCAAAAATCCACGTTGCTAAATCTTTCAATCATTGTATTACCATAATCTTGACAAAGCTGATTCTTCATTCTATCCTGACACATTCTCACCAGGACACGGGTGATGACTTTCCTGGTTTTGTTCTAAAGACTTGGGCCATGTCAGTAGAGCATTTTGGATGCTTTTTCTCCATTAAAGCTGAGGTCTTTTTCAATTGTCTTTCTACATTTTCCTCTCTCAAACATAACACAGATAAAAAGAGCATTGATGGATCCATCACTTCAAATCATTACCTCTAGAAAAAACATCCCTTCTGAGCAGCAGCGTCCTATAGCTAACAGTGCCATTCACGTTTTTCTTTGATATATCACTAACCACTCAATTCATAATTTATAATTCACAGTTGTCTCTGAATTATGCCTATAAACTAGTGTTGACCTCTGTGTTATTGGCATGCACTCCATTTCTGAGATTCTAAACTTCATTCAACCACTTCATTCAACCTCCTACGTTGAAAAGACGGATCCATTAATTCAACATGCTGATATCTCTCAGATCATGTACTTCACATTTCTGTGCCTTGATACTGTC
>CAUYON010183115.1:0-18440 GCA_963573935.1 Arctocebus calabarensis | reverse complement strand
TTATATAGTGATCAAGGAAATGCCATGAAGGATATCTGTAACAGTATGATCAAAATATTTCTGAATGTATATGAATCGTGCCCTGTGATTGCACCAATGTACATAATTCTGATTCAATAAAATTATTAAAAAAAAAAAAATTCCCTCAGTTTTTCCATGTCTAGAATGTTGACCCAACAGTGGAGGGTGGACACACTGAAGGCCTATTTATAGCTGTTCTGTTTGTCCCCTTGTCCTGTGATTGCCACCGTTCAAGCTGGTGCTGGATAATCTTTGTGCAGGGTGGTAGGCTATTCCCAAGATCATTTTTTGGAAGTTCAAATTGGGGGCTGGGTGTACTTTCTGCATGGAGGCTAGAATTGTGAGGGATTTCTCTGCTCAAGATCTCCCCACAGAAGTGACAGTGACAACTGGGTTAGGCTACCTAGACAGTGATTGTAGCTCCCCAGCCTCTAGGTGTTTGTTTGAACCAGTTCCAGGTGTAATGTCAAGTCTAGGCTAGGGCATCCCTGGCATAGCATCCAACTTTGCTGCAGTTTTGCTGGGCCAGAGGCAGTAGTGGACACTCAGGTATGGGGTACTATGGTGCAGGTACAATACTGGAATCTTGGGAATGGTGTCACAGACCCAGCACGAGCTCTGAAGTTATAGGAACAGGGACTTGGGCCTAGGTGTAGCAAGAGCCTCAGAGCTGGAACCAAGGACTGTGGAAGCAGAGCCACATAGGTAGGGGTGTTGTTCCCCTGGCAAAGAGATTGCAAATAACAAGTCAGGTAGAGTAGTTCCCAGTAGACTATGGACCACAAAAGTAAACAGGGCCCACTGGATGGCCAAGGTTCTCCCTCCACCAGGGTTCCACTGAGGCAGTTACCCAAGGCTTTCCAGGTGATTCCCATGGGACCTGAGGAACCTCACCTGCTCAGATCCCATGCTTGAGGGGAGGTACTCAGCTCCCAGTCACAGGGCACAACACAGGGGAACATCTACTCTGCCAAATGCCTCCCCAGCCCAGCAGGGGTGATGCAAAGGCTACAGCTGCAAAGCTGAATCCCAAGCAGACCTAGTGCTATGCACCTGAGAGCTCAGGATGGCATCAGCTGCAGAAACCTGGGATTAGCAGGCACCAGATCTCTGCTGCTTCTGCTCTCCAATGCAATATCTCTGCACAGAGTTTAAGCAGCTCCCAGATCAGTCTAGAGGTTTGTGGTAGAAGGGAGCCCCCTCACAACTGAGATGTACAGTGCCTGAGAGTGGAACATGGTGCCTCAGGGCTCTATACTTCTGCCTTCTCCACATGTAGATTCCTCCCCATAGATTCCTTCAATCTTGCTGAGTGAATTGCTCTGTCATCTTTTCTTTCACATGTCCTATGTCACTTCTCTGGGGTTGTACAATGTTCTTGCTGAGAAGAACAAGGCAAGTAGGTAGGCATCTGCCTGCAGTTTTTGATCCTCTTCTTGACAGTGGCATGCACATAGGCTGTTTCTAGTCTGCCATCTTCCCAGCCTTCCTGTTGAACTTCTGCAATACCCGTCTCAGCAGATTCAAGTCCCTTATGGGCCACACTCATGTGAACAAGAATTAGACACCTTGGAGAATGACTGAAGTTGAAATGACATATGATATCTAATTGGACTTTATAAGGAAAACAGTATTCCCAAATAGCTTTTTGTAGAGATAACCATCAACTCAACATTTAATTAACTTAAATAGAGGAAATATTGTCTAAGCCAGGATCCTTCTGGGAGTGAAACTGTACACTTTAAATAGTAACTCAGAGAACACAGAACAAAGTAAGACCCTCCCAGACAAACAAAGACAAGATAGTGGAACATTGAAAGACATCCTTGTTCACTATGTGGTTCAAATCTCCCTAGAGCTTGCAATTAAATAAGTTAACATACCAGCTAAGGATAAAATTATAGTCCAATGATATGGGCTAATAGTCTACTTCTCAAAATTCGTATCTTTTTTCCTACAATTATGATTTATCTTGTATGACAACAAATTACCAGGTAAGAGGACACATTTTTGAATATATAGGAATCCAGGAGGGTTTCTTTGGAGAGAATTTGATAAACATCTTTGAGGAGATATTTGAAAGAGGATTTTTCAGTGTCTTGATAAATGACTTTTTGATAAATCAATAATAAAAATAAAAGTTAATGTTTATTGAACCTAATTATATGCCATATCAAATGAAAAAGGCACTTTATATTTCTAATGAAAGGAATCCTCAGATCACCCCCAGGGGATATTTAGTATTAATCTCCTCAGTTTGTGTATAAAGACTCCAAAGTTTAGAGATTTAAACAAATTGCCCAACATTACAAAACACTGAGCAGTAAGCTGGGCTCACCTCCAGATAGGCCCTTCTCCAAAGCCCACATTCTTAGCCATTGTTTTCCTCTAGGACTGTTTATACTCCTAACTTCCTTCTTCTTGTTGCTATATTAGAGGTCTGGCTCCTGTCTGCACTGGGATGCTTTTCTTCCACTTGGCAGCATGCTCCTTTGTGTGCTGGGAAGAAACACTAACAAGGGTATCTTTGGCAGAGTGCTCAGGGTTTGCTGCAGGTTGAGGGCTGCCTGTCTTGTATCTGCCTGGAGGATGTGAACCACACAGTGTTGTGACTGAAAGGGGTCTTAGATATTCTATGGTCCCACCTCCTGATTTTACACTTGAGAAAATCAGAGGAGTGAATGGACTGGTCCAAGCTTATATAGCCTTGAAGTCAAAAGCCGGAACCAGACCCAGTTCTCCTGATGCTCAGGAAAGGGATGCAAGGATATTGAAACAGTATGCCGAATATAATATTCAGGGATATTGAAATAATATGCAGAATAAAGTATCTTTAGAAAAATGTTCCCATGTAAATATTTTATAGGCTGTATAGTACATAATATATATTTAGAAAAACAATGTAAATATTTTATAGACTATGGCACAATTGTCAAGTTTGTAATTAAATTTATGGTCCTGAAGCAATACAGCACAGGCACGACACCATACACAGCAGACTGGGCAGCCATCCCTAAACTGTGTCTACGTTTTCCTAAACTGGCAGAATTCAAATTACACTGCTGGCTCACATTCCCACTGCACAACTGCCAGGGGTGTGCAGCCTGTAGGAAAGGGGCTGAGCAAAGAAAATGCATATCCCTTGGGGTTTGAGGTTAGCCTCAGGTGAAGGTCTGGCCACCCTAAAGGACCAATACTAAGAAAGCCAGAGATGGCCAGACCTCCCAGTCCTTGCTAGGACACTGTGGTCTCACTGCTGGCCAGCCAGAAGCCACTCCTTCAGCTCAATGTGAAGATGAAAGCAACCACGTGTAACATTAGAAAGTGACCCTGTGGCTGGGAATAGTCTTACTCTGGAATAAATTCCCTTTGCTTGTTTTTTCTTTACCCAGATCTACTTTCTCCCGCATTCCTACCACACTGGCAATTTCTCCTTAGTTACAATGTTGGCGGGCAGTGGCCAACAGGCACAGAGAAATTGGTCTTCAAAAAAGAAAATCTTGCTTTATTGCCATTAACAATTTAGGGCTGATTCTACCCTAGAAAAGTGTATATCAAAAGTAACTGTAAACACTCTTTTTTTTTTTGAGACAGAGTCTCACTTTGTCATCCTCGGTAGAGTGCCATAGTGTCACAGCTCATAGCAACCTCCAGCTCTCGGGCTTGGGCGATTCTCTTGCCTCAGCCTCCCGAGTAGCTGAGACTACAGGCGCCTGCCACAACACCCGGCTATTTTTTGTTTGTTTGTTTTGTCTTGCAGTTTTTGGCTGGGGCCAGGTTTGAACCCACTACCACCTTGTACACCTTCTTCAGGAGCCAGGACTCTGTCTCCGTCCTTGTGGCTGGGTCTCTCTTGACAACCCACTGTTTTCTTTATTGAAGACCATCAGGAACAGACTTAGACTTTTTCAGCACTCTAAATAGTATGGTTTCTTCACTTCCTTCCATTCTTCCCTATCCAATTGAAAATAAATCATACTATGTCATAAAATACAGTTTTGGAAGTGACAGAAAATTTATACATATACTGATGTTAAAATACCTTTTTCCCTCCTAGATTTGCTTCCTCTGTGTGCGTGTGCGTGTGCCCTTGCTTTGCTAAGGCTAAGACCAGAACTCAGCCTCACCAGTGCTCTCAACCTATATCATTTCTAAACCCCAGAAACAAGCTCAAGCATTTCAGCAATGTCAGCATACGTGTCTTCTGACTGGACTTCTGTGACAGAGACCATGCTGTTCAAAAGTATACTTCCTTTCGGTAGGATTCAGTTGTCATTAAAAGGTGGCTGTTTGTCTGAGGACACCATTTCTCACTACAACTACACCTATCTGTGCCCAGGTAACCAGTTCTCCCTTATAGACTATGTGCAAAAATGCCATGTGTTTTTTCTAGGCCCAAGTTTTAAGAAACAGATGCATTTTCTCTGTTCTCTCTTCTTCCACTGACTGGATGAAGACAATGATAAGGACTTGGAGAGCAGTAGAGCCATAAATGGGAAGAGTCTTGTCCCTAAATCACCACACATGGGAAAGCTTGAGCTGACAAGGAGGTCCCAGAATGCTCTCAGCTATGAGATATAAACATCTACTGTGTTTGAACCATTACATATTTGAGAGACTTTTGTTATAACACGTTGGCTGTCTATGCCTACTCCTATCTGCTTTTAGACTCACTTTTGCTTTGCTCCATAGTAATGGTTTCTCAGGGTATTGTACCAGTGGTACCACCTTTGGAATCAGCCAGATCCAGTCCAAAGGTTTTGCTACTTCCTAGATATATGACTTTGAGTAAATCACTTAACCTCTACAAAAACAACTTTTTTTTTTTTTTGGTCTCTAATATGAGCATAATGGTATTAATTGAGGTGAACAGTATAAAGTAGATAAATACATTATTGAAATGTCTACATGATAGATATATAACAATTGTGACCTCCCCTCCCCTTTCATTGGTCACTCCATTAAATAAGGCTAAACCTACAAACATCCAATGTCTTCCTAGAAAACCACCCATTACCATTGGGATAATTGTGTCCCTTTATCTGGTAAATCTTGTTCCCTTCAGTTTCAGGAAAGACATAAATTAATACACTAATAGATGAAAGGTAATGTACTCCCCGAACTACCCAGGCCTCACTTGTCCTCCCCCTTGTGGCCTGATCATTTGCTCAGGGTAATGAAGCATGATTTTGATGATGCAGATATGGCTCAAAAAACTTCTTCTATTAATTTGGATGACATCAGGGCTGTCATCTGAAATGATAGATTTAGGAAACAGATCTGCCTCAGGTAAGTGGCAAAGAGCTATGAACAGGAACCGTTTCTGATGGTGCTGCAGCCATGCAGGGGAAAGACTGCCACAGCTGAGTTCTTCCCTTGTGCAATTGATGTGACTTACTCTAACTGGGAAGTCCCAATTAGTTGTTGAAGATCCCACTTCTCTTTGAGAAAAAAGTTTGTATACCTCTCTTGTAGTCTGTTCCATTGTGATTTGCCCCAGGGAATCACTAGTCTAGGAAAGAGTGAAACAGTGTACAAATGAGGAACATGGAGAATTTGAGAGCCTGGCCAGGCTTCTGATACCACCCCTTCTCATTGACACATGGTGTGTTGCTATTGGTGATGGGCCTATATGGTGCCACAAAACACTTAGGCAGTGATACCCTTGCTGGCCCAAATACCTATGCAAACCAGAGCAGCACTAGACTATGATGGAAAAATACTCAACCAAGAATATCTGGGTCAATTAAGAAGTCTAACCTCAATTTTATACTATGCCAGAACAAACCTGCCCTCGCTAAGAGGAAAAAGAATAAGAGGAGGTAGAGATGGAGAAGGTTTCCTAGTCCAGAAACCCCTATCCTCCTGAAAAATATGTTTGGGAGTCATTCATTGGTTTATATTATTGTCTGCTGGCCTAGTGTGCCAGTTATCATGTATCTAAATTCATCCTTATTACTCGCTTTACCAAAAGGGAGCTGGACCCTATGAATATTTCTCCCTTGCTAGGCAATAAAACTTACCTTTCTCAGTAGAGGGCCCTAGAAGGACACCGGATAAGAAAATAGTTTCTTTTCCTGATTCTGGTGCCTTTCTTTCTTCAGACTCATGTAGCATACATTTTTTTTTATAACCTCTAGTTCCTATAGCATACAGTTTATGTAGCACATAGCTCTTGCAGCACTCAGCTTCTAGAATATGCCATGGTCAGCAGCACCCGCAACCTTCCTCTGGGCAGACTTCTTCCAACTTCAGAGAGGTATGCTGGTAGTAGAGTGCTGGCACCTTCCTATTAAAGCCTTCTCTAGGCACTGAAGAGGGGATTTCCCAATGAGTAAGGTGGTCTCGGCACCTCTGCTTGGTGGACTTACCCCCAATTGCTCTAGAACTGCTGTTCCCAAGCCCTGGGCTATGGACCGCGATAACTCTGTGGCCTATTAGGAAATGGGCCGTACTGCAGGAGGTGAGCTGTGGGCCAAGTAAGTGAAGCTTTATCTGATTTATAGCCACTTCTCATCACTCCCATCACCGCCTGAGCTCTGCCTCAGATCAGTGGTAGTAGAGTCTCATAGGAGTGTGAACCCTTCTGTAAACCATGCATGTGAGAGATCTAGGTTGTATACTCCTTATGAGAATCTAAAACCTGATGGTCTGAGGTGGAACTAAGAAGGTGATGCTAGCACTGGCAAGTGGCTGCAAATGCAGGATGGGACCACCTAGTTGCAGGGAAACAAGCTCAAGGCTCTCACTGATTCTGCATTATGATGACTTGTATAATTATGTCATTATATATTACAATGTAATAATAATAAAAATAAGGTGCACAATAAATGTAATACACTTGAATCATCCCCCAAATCATCCCCCATCTCTCAGTCCATGGAAAAATTATCTTCTATGAAATAGGCCCCTGGTACAAAAAGGTTGAAGATTGCTGCTCTAGAGTGTCTTGGCCATGAGTTCCAAGGCAGGATACCTTGGTGAACTTCTTTACTGCCCAATGAACCTGAGCTACACCCTCATCACTGAGGTCTGGGTATCAGCTTTAAGGGGGAAATAGCATCTCTCCCTGAGGCACTTTATCCCAATTCTAGGGATAGTGGCTGCATTATGTATTTGTTATTCTTATATTCCTCCGCATTATTTTTACCTTTTGCCTAGGTAATCCTTTATCACTCTAATCTCCATTTGATAATTCTTTATACTGAACTTTCACTATGCAAATTACAGTATGTTTTTTGTGTTATGATTGGACCCTGATGGATGTGAAATGCATTCCAAGAGTAATCTCAAAGGACAGGCCTGAAAAGGTAGAATTTTGGAGTTTATTTGGCATGTATGGGGGCTTGATTGCAGTACTGAGCTCCTTGCCAAGGGAAATGGGATGCTAGTAAAGTGTGACATACAGTGGAATCATATCACTCAAGTCAACATCATGGTTGTTTGGGATGGAGTGTCAGCTAAAGTGAGGGCCTTGGGAGCCTGAGAGAGGCTTCTGCACTTGGCTTTGATGGCAGTAAGATGACTTCAAGAGCTGTGGTGTGGGATGGAGTTTTTAAGTGTGCTTGAGCACTTACAGAAAGAAAACAAGCTCAGATTCTTCAACTACTGGCTCAAGTCACAATTTGAGAATGAGAAAGCCTTCGAGACATAATCCTTATAGCCACAGGACTGATGTGCTGAAAGTCAAATGCAAAATTTAGTGTGCATTTCTGAATTGTAACAGTAGGTGAGTTCACAGTCTCAAACAGTATCTCATGTGAAAGTCAGGGCATCTAAAGGGAAAGGTGGGACTTGAAACTTGGAATAGGGACATCTGGTTGGACTTGGATGAAACTGACATTCCTGAGCCACCAAGTCCCTTCAGCCTCCCTTAACAGTGGGAATAGCTTGCCCTCTGGTGTTTGTGAAGATCAGCCTTTCTGTGCTTAGAACCATGGGCTAACTTCACTCGAGGCAGACTTAAAAAGGGATACTCATTCTCCTCAAGACCCCCCACCATCCCCTATTGCCATTGGACTCACAACCAGGGAACAATCTTAGCATACTCCAGAAGGACAAGTACATGCTATGACCTAGAAAGAAATAGTTCACACATCAAATAATTGTAAGAACTTTCAGTCGTACATGAAAATGTATGAAAAATATGTGTTGCCATGAATTATAAGGAAGTTTGACCAGGAAGGTGGAATATAATACCAGAGCAGATTGAATTAACTGATATGGCTGAGTTTGGCAAGGATTCCAAATTTGTTATGTTAATCTGTGTGGCTAAAAGTTGCTCTAACACCTTACTCTGCTGGTTAACCAAAATGTGGGCTCAATAGTGACCTAGAGTTGATATTCAGATGCCAGAGCTGCCCTAGAGTGATGTGAAGGGGGAATTTAAACACTTAGGGGAATAGGAATGGACCCACCCCCAACTGTGTTCCATGACAAGTCCAAGAAAGCATTTCCTTCATTATCAACGAGAAAGAAATCAGTAAGGGGAGCGACCACGTCTATACAAAGCTGAGTAGAACTTCCACATGTCTGGGTGGCCTCATCTTTTGGGGAGGTCACAATTTCTTTCCTTCCTCAGGTGAATACAAGACCTTGTCTGGTCTTTGTAGTGTGTTCAGCTCTTAGTTCACATTCAGAATTGACTAGTTTGTGGATTAACTGGGGGTGGGGTTGGGGTTATAGTAAAAAAAGTTGCAAAATAAATCAACAAAAACATCTAAATTTCAGAAGAGATTAACTATTTGCAACTTTCCTTTTCCAGGCATTCATAAACACTCTAGTTTGCATGAAACCCTGAATTTCCATTCTGTATGGGAAGGGAAGAAGTAGAATCTGGAGAATTCTGGCCAGCAGTAAATATGCATCTCTTCACAAGCCCTATGTTTCAACTTTCTGGGGCAACCAGGAGTTCTTCACTCTGACTGCTTCTCAAATTTTACATCTTTTTAGTCTAGGATTAGAGAGAAAAGGGGGATATGTGATTTACAGAACAAGACTTGAATTTTTTTACAGAAGTCTGGGACCCAGCTTTTTATTTAGTGCAGGAACATTGAGGGACTAACCTTGCAGAGAGCGAGGGGCAGATGAAGAATGGGATGGAAAAGGCATTGAAGGACCTGACATTAAGAAGGTGGGTAATTTAACTTCCAAGCTGTGTGGTTTGACTATGATGCATGTGAGCTGGGGTGTGAGACGCTGAGGAATGACAACATGGTGAGGTCGCCTGGCGGAGAGGAGGTAAATGATTGCAGGAATGTAGGGTAGAGGCTGCTAGCAAAACATGATCACACTAGGGCTGCACTTTATCACCTGGACCATCTGTTGGATAGCTTAGAAAGCATAGGACCATTTGCTAAGTGACAAACTGATGTCACTTTATTCTAATATTCAACAAAGGAAGAACTCTGCCAAGCAGCAGACAATAACAATAGACTATTTTGCCACTTTTCATCAAGCAATTTGTGTGATGCTTTGAGTCCCTTCAGTATTATTCTTGCATTATGTTTATACTTAGTTAGCATCTTATAGAACAGGAAATGTATCCCTAAATATTAGGTGTCATTTTAAGTAAATTGTTGTTCATTAAATCTATTGTAGACACTGTTTTGTGTGGATTTGTCTTAGCTGCCATTGAGAGTTCTCCATAATTCCTCCTGCCTCTCTTGTTCCTACCCTGACATGGTCATTACCATGAACACCTGATGGGGGATGGTCCATGGGTGCATCTCGTGATGGTACCCAGGACTTGGACTTCACATGACTGGACACCCAGAGCTTAGATGAATGGTCTGCACATCTCAAAACAGAAGCCAAGTCCTTAGAGATTCTACAGGCCCACAGGCTCTGTATACAGCCTTATCTTTGTCTTTGAGTAGTAGATGCTTACTCTGCCATAAATGATAAATGTTGTTTTAGGGGAGCCTGACTTTTCCTCAGTGTTCTGATCGATACCACTGTTGATTACACACATTACCCACACACATGTGCATACATGTGCACAAATATGAAGGAAGCTTTGGCCTAATCTTCTCCACATTTTATCTTGCCTTTGTCACCAAGAGATTTATGCATAGCTTATAATACCAGATTTATACCTCCTTTGAAGATCAACTGCTATTATAAGCAATTGTGTAAGCCTCTATCTTTTCTCTTCTCTTTCCTTTTTCTTCTTAAAACTTAGATTTCTAGTCATCAAGCAAATTGGTGCAATTGTTAGAGAGTGTTGAGATTAGCACAATTAACAGTTTCTGGCAGATAGGCTATTCAAATGTTATACTGCCTTGAAGCTGACCCTTAGTTGTACAGACCACTGGACACTTTGCTCTCTCTTTCATGGGCAGCTCTGTGAGGGAGCCGCATGGCATCTGTACCAGCAACATCACTGTGACACCAGAGTGAAGACAGCAGGGATTGGCCTTAAGAGAAATACTGCAAAAACTGCACTTACTAGTTATTGAGAAAGCACCCAGAGCCAACCCTCACCCAGCACCCAGGCTGCCACCCAGTGCTAGGACACCCTGCCCTGACCTGCAGAGAGAGCCACAGCTCCAGAAACACAGCATCTACTGATTTGTGAATGATCAAGTTCCTTAACATCAGGTGACATATTGTTACAATAGTTCTTGCACTTCATTGCAATAGGTTGTGAAAGCCTGCTTTTTCCAGATAGCCCTTCTACCTTAACCAACACCTCTCACCCTTACATCTATTGTCTTGCACAAGCTGGTCAGAGCAGAGCCTGGGGTATGAATTGATTTATGAATACTTCCTATGTTCTGACTGCTTACTAGACAGTGAGTCTTTTGAGTTCAGGGATTGTGCTTTATTCATTGTCGTATTCAGACATTACTATAGTATCTGGTATATAGCAGGTACTCAATAAGTATTTGCACAAGTTAAATGTTGACACCCCCATTTGGTAAAGGTTTTATATCTACACATTACCGTGAGCAATTATGTTGGAGGTGACTTGTCACAGTACATTATCATGTCAGTTTCCATTCAGCCAATGTATGTTACATTCAAATATGGTGTCAGAATCTGGGTATATGATAGGACCAAAATTAGCTCTGGTCCCAAAAGCTGCAACTCATTAGAGGAGTATGTCATTTGACCAGGTCAAATCCATGAATGTAATATTAAGATATGACTAGGGCAAGTGTGGGGAATACGGAGAGTACTTGGCCTTTGAGGTCACACAAATGACATTTGGGTGTGGCAGGAAGTGCTGGTGAAGTTCTTTATAATGATATCATTTACACAAAGACCCCACAATGTCATCTATCAGTCCCTAAATTTCGGTTTTGAAACACCAGCAAAGGCTAATATTCGTTGAGTCATTTCTAATGCCAGGCATCATGCCAGGCTGCTGTGGGGGCACTACAAACTCATTTTCATGAGTTACAAAACTAGTAAAAAGCTGAATTCTAACAACCTCACATATTCAATGTCATAGCTTTAGAAGAAGCAAAAATATGGGTGACCATGGTAAGTCCTGGACTATCATATCTCTAATTCCTCAGAGAATCTCTATGAGGAAGATACTCTTACTGTTTTCATTTTACAAATGCAGAAAGTAGAGAACAGAGGGCTTAATTAATACACCCAATGTTGCATAGCTAGCAAGTGACTGATTTGGAATTTAATTTAGGGATTTCACTCCAGTACCTGTGTGCTCACTGCTACCAAGAGGGCCTCTTACTCGGCTCTGTGATTTTCTAAGATATCCTAGCTTTCCCAGGCTGTTTATTTCATTTACAAGATTTATATTATTGAGTCATGAGTTACAAAACTAGTAAAAAGCTGAATTCTAACAACCTCACATATTCAATGTCATAGCTTTAGAAGAAGCAAAAATATGGGTGACCATGGTAAGTCCTGGACTACCATTAGCTAAACACCTAACTGTTCAAGCCCTCCCCTCCCTCTGTTTCTGTTTACTTCTGGAGAAGCTTCTTAGCTTAAGGACCACAGGATTCAGGACAAGTGGAAAACTTTTCCAAATAAGTCACAAGTGTGGGTCTGTTTCTGACCAAGATCTGGTCTGTATTTAGTTGCATGCCAGTAAACTAGGAGTGGATCTACCCTAACTGCTTATCCAGTGCCTTATTCTCTGGGCTAGATAATTAGCCAAGGGGAGCAGGTCTGCAACCAAATCATTCCTTATTGCAAAGGTCTGCAGACTATTCCAGAAAGAGCAATAGAGTAAGCGTTTTGGGCTTTGTAGTCCATTTGGTGTCTGTCATAACTATTCAACTCTGTCCCTGTGGAGCAAAAGCAGCCAGAGACAGAATATAAACAAATGAGCTAGAGGAGTGTGGTTCAATAAAACTTCTTGTATGAATACTGAATTGTTAGTATCATATAATGTTTAAATGATGCTGATGTTTAATGTGCTGAATCCTTAGTTTTCTTTTGATTTTTTTCCTAACCATTTAAAAATATAAAATTCTTAGCATATTGGCCATACAAAACCATCCCAAGTTATTAGAATATCTGCAACCTATTTGCATACATGGGAACCTCCTTTTGCAAAGTCTACTTGGCTCTCTTGGGGACTATATAATCCCCCCAGGGCACAATGTTTGGCACATGGGTAATCTGAAAGGCTTTGCTGATCACTCTTCTTTCTGTGCTGCCGTGATCCATGATGCTCTCATTATAAAGGGGGTGTCCCCAGCTCAGGTAAGCAGGGCAGAGTTCGTAGGTAGGGAGAAATGTTCCCCCAACCTGCCCTTATAGTCAGTATCCCAGACGGTACAAATCATAGGGCTGTTCATCTATCAGACAGGGTTTCCATGAATCACAGGTGATATTAATGAGCATCTTTGCAAAAGCTCCCTGTGCTATTTGCCAAGACATAAACTTCACCCTGACAATAGCAATTAGTAATAAATGTTCTCTTTCTTTAAAAAAAAGGAGACTGCGCCTGTGGCTCAAGGAGTAGGGTGCTGGCTGCATATACTGGAGGTGGTGGGTTCAAACACGGCCCTAGCCAAAACTGGAAAAAAAAAAAAAACTGATGTTGAAACTGACGTGTTTTATAGATATCTTTTGCTGAAAACAGAGGTGAATGTGGATGATCCATATGGTCATCTCAAGTTTTCACTTACTGCCTCTGAGAACACCAGCCAAAGTTTTCTTTTGTTCACGGAGAAGGGGGAATTTTCCTATCTCTCCTCTCCTAGTTAAATGCCAAAGAGATAAGATTCAGAGCCTTAGAGAAAGAGTAGAAACTTTGTTGGTGTCTGCCCACAGGCCCACCTTTTCCAACTTAGTGCATGAAACTCCCTGCTTTCAACTGACATGTCTTTATCTCAGGGTTCTCCCTGATACCCTGGCATGGAAGCCATTTTGTCCACTCATGCCACAGACTGGAAATTCTGGGGAATCCATTCCTTCTTCCCACCCCCCCAGAAGCAGTCCTACATCAACTAGCAGGGATTGGCATATTTGTACTCCCAACTTCCTCATTCCTTAGGTATAACTCTGAGTCAAGTGCCCTACATTGGCTCCCAAGGTTGAGTTTCCATTGCCTTGGACGACCACAAGATTGGCAATGCACCCTTCACGGGCTGCCTTCCCTCCTCTCCTCCCTTCCTGTGTCCCCTGTGATGCCTTCTTCACTTCCCCAGTTAATCACGTGGACTCTGATCCCTGAATCAAGGTCTGATTCTGGAGGGCCCAAGCTAAGAGAGTCTCTGGAACTAAAACCACCCTGTTGTTCATTGTCTAGTGTGACCAAGGGCAGTGGATTTCTTGGTCTCCTTCATGATATCCTGACATACCAGGGGCAGAGGATCCAAATATCCAGAAAACTGTCCAGAGAAGGAGGAATGTTCATCAAGAAAACAACAGGACCCAAATGATATTGGCCCCCACTACTTCTCTGATCTCATATCCTATGTTCTGGGGGACTTGTATAGTAAAGTTTATATTCTTTGAAATTAGATAGTTTTTGTTACCTGAGTTTGAGTGTCAGATACTTACTAATATGTAAACTTGAACAACTTCCTGACTCTCAGTTTCTGCATCTTTAAAATGGATCACCAATGCCCATTTCTGCAGGACTTTGTAAAGATTAAATAAGTTAGATAAAGTGTGCCTAGCAAGTAGGTATGTGGCCATTACTTACTCAATGACAGCTATTTTTGTTATTGTACAGAGCCATTGTGCAAAGGTAACCCTGCCCCTTGAAGTTCTGCTGTTTCTTGGGGATCTTTGTCAGATGCAGTGGGATGGCAGTGCGGATTATTATTACTCAATCATGTTTCTGTGCATATTTTCAGTCTCTATTTATTTAACTCGGTAAATTGGGAGAGGTTGGTAGGGGCATCCCCAAAGTTATTTCTCTCTTCATCTGTCTCTCCTTCTTGCTTAGGTCACTAGTGACCTTTGATATGTAATTTGTACCAGTCCATACATGAGTAAAAACAGCAAAATGAAACAAAGCCAATATCTATATCTTTTATTTATTTAATATTCTACCAATAAGAATTTTAAAAGTAATTGAAGCCATAGCCTAAGATATACATTTATTTAAGAGATTACTATATTATTTTAAAATGCCTTTATAATTTAATAAAACCCCCAGTTATGGGTTTCAATGGCTTAACTGAAATATGTACCCCTCCCTAATGCCCTCTATTTTATATATGTCCTGGCCCAGACATCTCACCCCAGGAATACAACTACGCTCTATTTCCCATGCTGTCTGCATGTCACCCAAGTCTTTAAGCCATTCTCTCCAACCTGAACACGGACTCCTATTTTGATTCCTAGGGCCTCCTGTTCACACCTCTTCCACTTAATCTCTAGGTAGGTATCAGAGAAGAGAGGTTGAAGGCATGCATTAGAGTTAAATAAAACCAGTTTAGGCAGTACAAAGTTTAAATATAATTCTGCTCTTTTTTGGTGTTTTGTTTTGTTTTTAAACAGATTCTCACTCTGTCACCCTGCATAGAGTGCCATGGCATCATCATAGCTCACAGCAACCTCCAAGTCTTGGGCTCAAGCAATTCTCCTGCCTCAGCCTCCCTACTAGCTAGAACTATTGGTGCCTACCATTATGCATGGCTAATTTTCTCTATTTTTTTAGTAGAGATGGGTTCTCACTCTTGCTCAAGCTGGTGTCAAACTTCTGAGCTAAAGCAATCCACCTTACCTCAGCCTTCCAGATTTCTAGGATTCTAGGTGTGAGCCATCACACTCAGCCCCATAGTTCTGATATTTATTAGCTGTGTAACTTTAACAATTACTTAAAACACTGAGCCATTATTTTTTGGTCTATAACATGAAAACAAAACATCCACTTCTCAGCATCATTTATTTCCACCTCTTAATCTCCATGCAAAGGCCAAAGGAGTTCTAACATTTTCCCTACTTTGGCATCAGTTCAAAGATCCTATTTATTTTAGTTGTGAATGAAAATAAAAAATTAACATCAGAAAGTAGGTGCTCCACAGGTCATTACTTAATAATAAATTTTTATGTTAAGGAGGAGCAGTTTCCAAAATGTGGGTCTTCCTACTCACCATGTGCCTTAAATTTACTTATTCCAGAAATCCCGATAAGTTGATGGTTTGGAACAAAAAGTCATAAAACTTACCAGGATATATACATTATATATTATTATATATACATAATTTTAGATATAAAATTTCTCCCATACAAAGTTAGTCTGACTATTACAGGTTCAGTATCTACAAGCAATACTGGAAAAACTCAGATAAGCCAGGATATACACTAGGCTGCCCTGTAACATGCAGCTAAGTAAAGGAGGAAGAGATTGGTTTGTTTT
Source organism: Arctocebus calabarensis (assembly GCA_963573935.1). NCBI lineage: Eukaryota > Metazoa > Chordata > Mammalia > Primates > Lorisidae > Arctocebus > Arctocebus calabarensis. The sequence continues at coordinate 2,617 of CAUYON010183115.1, read as the reverse complement.
AAACTCTCGTTCCCTAAGGAACCACCAAGCCAAGGTGAAAGGAACTACAGTTGTGGCTTTCAATAGTATAGTAATGAATTTAGTCTTTGACACTGACGCCCAAGTTTGAGGTCATGAGCCCTTTTCCTTTCCCTGGCAGAGTTAAAGCCAGGTTTTGCATTTTCCTTGGAGACCACTAAGGTCTACAGAGCAGCCATTGTACCACCTGTCACTACACTTCATGGTACCACTAATCTATAGTCAGAGATACAACTACCACCATCTATGGAGGCTTTCTGGGTTCCCACAAGCTGTACAGGTGCTTACGTAAAATTGTGGTTCTCATAATTTTCACATCATGACTGCCATAGAAATTAGTAATATTTTCATAGCACGTTGGTAAAAATGGATAAGGCTGCCTGGCTGGAGGTGACTGCCTCAGAGTTCCAGCCATTCTAGGCAGGAACTCTGAGGAGATGAAGGGACAATATCACAACTCACCTTCTCCCCTTGTATAGTATAAACATGGTTATGGTTTTGATAGATTGCTTTATTTACTCTTTACGATAATACCTGTAGGTAAACATTATTATCTATTAGTTGCTCCTTAAGTTCACCTACTTAGTACATGGCAAAGCCAGGATATGAACATGGTATATTTGATTCCATGCTACATTTTCTTTGTCATGAATCAACCTGCCTTTATAGCTATCATTTCATGGTCATTCTTGGAGATGAGGATGGTGGTCTTGCTAAAATGTGAGAGGACCTAAGTTCTGAGGAACAGGCTGACACCTGGATCAGACATCAAAGAGAAATGTCTTTGTGTGCTCCCACCTGTGTATGTGAGAAGATTAGTCTTAGAGTCTTCCAAAGAAATCTGTGAAGAAATGCAGGTTGACTATCTGAAAGTGATCAGTCTTGAGGGACTAGATATGAAGAAAAACTATGGCTAACTTACAAGGCCACAGAGACTGAAAGCAAGTGAATGTCAAAGCAACAGGTGAAGCAATGTCCTGAGCCAGTGACAAACTTGAATGCATCACAATCATCTGGAGGGGTTTTTAAATGCTGATTGCCCCACATCCAGAATTTCAGATTCAGTAGCTCTGAGACAGGGTTGATAATTGGCATTTCTAACAAGTTCCCAGGAGATGTTGATGCCACTGGTCAGGGACCAATTGCCTTAGCCAAAAAGTAAATGCAACTGCTTATTATGGAGGGCTACCATCTTGTCAGGGGCAGAAATAAAACAAATAGAAGAACAGTGTATCCAATGTTACAAATCTTTGTGCCCGGTTACTTAGTACTGCCTCACAATGGACCTGGGTTAAGGTCTAAGATCACTAGAGTGACCTCACCTAATGCTCCATGTCAAAGCACCACGTGTATAGCAGTCAACCAGCCTCCTAATATGCCAGCATCCTAAGTACTATCTCCTACCTCAGGATGACTGAAATAAAAGTGCATTGGTAAAAACTTGCAGCCACTGGTGTGCTTAATCTTTAATATTTTTTGCCAGTAATTTGGTACTGTTCTAGTTCATAATTTTTTAACCCAAATCATAGAAATACAGTTGTAATTGCCAACAGAAAAGTAATGGACATCCTCTACATCCTTCCCCAATCAGCTGAAAAGTGAACACCCAATATTAAATCTTTTTTTTTTTCCAAAGTCTCAAAAAATAGACAACTATGGCTAAGTCATGGAAGAAGCCCAAGTGCCTGTCGATCCATGAATGGATTAGTAAATTGTGGCATATGTACAACATGGGATATTACACAGCCTTAAAGAAAGATGGAGACTTTACCTGTTACACGTTTACATGGATGGAGTTGGAACATATTCTTCTTAGCAAAGTATCTCAAGTATGGAAGAAAAAGTATCCAATGTACTCAGCCCTACTATGAAACCAAATTATAGCTTTCTTATGAAATCTATAACCCAATTATAGCCCAAGAAGAAGGGGAAAGGGGAGAAGGAGGGGAGGGGGAAGGATGGGTAGAGGGAGGGTAATTGGTGGGACCACACCTACAGTGCAACTTACAAGGGCACATGTGAAATGTAATAGGTGTAGAACATAAATATCTTAACACAATAACTAAGAAAATACTATGAAGGTTATATTAACCAGTTTGATGAAAATATTTCAAATTGTATATAAAACCAACACATTGTACCCCATAATTGCATTAATGAAAAGGAAAAAAGAAGTCCTTCTCAGAAGGCTTAAAAAAACAGAAAATAAGGAAGACACTTTCAGAGGGTAAGCGCTTACTGATTCTAACATCAAAAACAAAGTAGGCCCACTCACATCACACCCCTCCCTCCACGTGAGGCCCACATGGAATGGATCCCACGCCTCCCTCCATGTGAGGCCCACATGGATCCCATGCCACCTTCCACGTGAGGACCACATGGAAGGAATCCCACGCCTCCCTCCACGTGAGGCCCACATGGATCCCGCTCCACCCTCCACGTGAGGCCCACACGGATCCCGCTCCACCCTCCACGTGAGGCCCACACGGATCCCACGCCTCCCTCCACGTGAGGCCCACATGGATCCCGCTCCACCCTCCACGTGAGGCCCACACGGATCCCACGCCTCCCTCCGAGTGAGGCCCACACGGATCCTGCT
>CAUYON010183113.1:0-13692 GCA_963573935.1 Arctocebus calabarensis | reverse complement strand
CTAAGTTTAATGAATAGAAGTTGTTACAGGAGAACTAGGTCCTGGAGGGTTAGGTCATTTTGTTTTTGACCCATCAATACTTAACATGAATGCAGGACGGGGTCAGTCTTTCCCAGATGTATTCTGTTATCATTGGTTGAGCCCCTATTGGCCTCTCGGGCTGGTGACATCCAGAGCGATCCCATTCATTGGCGGGATATAGGAACTAATGCCGCAGATTGTTCTGGGACGTTGGCACTGAAGATGATTTGCACAATGAAGCCACCACTAAACCACTGCTTAAGTCCAGTCCCCGTCCTTCTTTTTCCTGTATAAGAAAACAAATGACCTTAAGAGGCAAGGAATAGAAAGAGTCCTGCCTCTGGCATGTGGAAAGGAAGAGCTCAGGGTAGGGATGTGGACCACCAGGGAAGAGTACACGAAAGGGAAAGGATACTTTCTTTTTTGCATTTCTGCTCAACAATGGCCCTGGTCACTCTTAAAATGCAATCTTAAAAATGTACCTCTCAGGGCTCGGCACCTGTGGCTCAAGTGGCTAAGGTGCTACCCATATACACCTAAGCTCACGGGTTCGATTCCAGCCCCAGTCTGCCAAACAACAATGACAGCTGCAACCAAAAAATAGCCAGGCATTGTGGTGGGAGCCTGTAGTCCCAGCTACTCAGGAGGCAGAGGCAGGAAAATCGCTTGAACCCAGGAGTTGGAGGTTGCTGTGAGCTGTGATGTCATTGCACTCTATCCAGGGTGACAGCTTGAGGCTCTGTCTCAGAAAAAAAAAAAAAAATGTACCTCTCAGGCGATGCCTGTTGCTCAGTGGGTAGGGCGCTGGCCCCATATACCAAGGGTGGCCCCAGACAAACTGCAACAAAAAAATAGCCGGTGGGCGCCTGTAGTCCTAGCTACTCAGGAGGCTAAGGCAAGACAATCGCCTAAGCCCAAGAACTGAGGGTGCTATGAGCTGTGACACCATGGCACTCTACCAAGGGTGACAAAGTGAGACTGTCTCTAAAAAAAAAATTGTACCTCTCTTCACTGGAAAACTATTTTTTGAGATGGGTTCTTGCTATGTTGCCCAAGCTGGAATGCAACTGGTTTAATTTACAGGTGTGATCATAGTATAGTACAGTCTCAAACTGGGCTGATGTGATCCTCTTGGCTCAGCCTCTTGAGAGTAGCTGGGTCTACATGTACACAACACCATGCCTAGCACCATTTATTTTTCTTGTAAAGAGCCTATATTAGAGGAAAGGAAAGGCAGAATGAGACCTGCTTTTTGATTTTGGTCCTGATTATTTAGAAAGCCTAAGATTGAACCTAGGGTCTGTTTTGCCAAAATGACAAAAGGTCCTGGCCAAGGTGGAACAACAGCTCACTCTTCTGATACCTCACTAGCTAAACTTATATTGGACAATTTTAAGGGAGAGTGAAGTGGAAAGCAGGGAAAGTGATTTTTATTCAATAGTTCTACTTGGAACTTTCAAAATGGGTTTTAGTTTTTGTTTTTTTTGAGACAGAGCTTCAAGCTGTCACCCTGGATAGAGTGCTGTGGCATCACAGCTCACAGCAACCTCCAATTCCTGGGTTCAAGCGACTGCCTCTGCCTCCCAAGTAGCTGGGACTACAGGCGCCCGCTACAACTCCCGGCCATTTTTTGGTTGCAGCTGTCATTGCTGTTTGGTGGCCCAGGCTGGATTCGAACCCGCCAGCTCAGGTGTACGTGGCTGGCGCCTTAGCCTGCTGAGCCACAGGTGCCGAGCCTTTCTAAATGGTTTAATGTAGCTAAATAAACAGCAGTAACTTACTGCTCTATAGTCCAGGAACATTTCTTTAAAAGCCAGAAAATCCGTAAATGTGAGCAGCATGTCAAATATGTCACCAGCCACTTCATCTTTATGGTGCCTGCAAAAGGAAAGAATGGATGTTTCACGAATGAATGAGGCAATAGTCTATTTCAAATTAAAGTCTTCATTTAAATGTTTTGAGAGCTTACCACCCAGGACCTAACCACCAAGCACTTGTAATAAAAAAAATTAAATGAAAGGGCAGCGCCTGTGGCTCAGGGGGTAGGGCGCCAGCCCCACATACCGAAGGTGGCAGGTTCAAACCCAGCCTCGGCCGAACTGCAACACAAAAAAATAGCTGGGCGTTGTGATGGGTGCCTGTAGTCCCAGCTACTTGGGAGGCTGAGGCAAGAGAATCGCCTAAGCCCAGGAGTTGGAGGTTGCTGTGAGCTGTGTGATGCCGTGGCACTCTACTGAGTGAGGGCGATTAATTGAGACTCTGTCTCTACAAAAAAAAAAAAATTAAATAAAAAAAGGAAGGCCTTTTGTTCACACTAGGGAAGATGATGAGAAACTTTTTTTTCTGAGACAAGAATCTCACTCACACCAGAGTAGAGTGCAATGGTGTCACCATAGCTCACAGCAACCCCAAACTCCTGGGCTCAAGCAATACTCTTGCCTCAGCCTCACACCTCAGACTCTGAATAGATAGAACTATAGGCACCAGTCACAGCACCAGCTAGTTTTTTCTTTCTTTCTTTTTTTTTTTTTGAGACAGATAGAGTGCTATGGTGTCATAGCTCATAGCAACCTCAAACTCTTGGGCTTAAGCGATTATCTTGTCTCAGCCTCCCAAGTAGCTGGTACTATAAGTGCCTGCCACAATGCCCAGCTATTGTTTTGTGTCAGTTGTCACTGTTGTTTAGCAGGCTTGGATTCAAACCCGCCTGGGTGTATGTGGCTGGCACCCTACCTGCTGAGCTACAGGCGCCACCTCCTTTTTTCTATTTTTAATAGAGATGGGGTCTTGCTCTTGCTCAGGGTGGTCTCAAACGCCTGAGCTAAGGCAAGCCACCTGCCTTGGCCTCCCAGAGTGCTAGGATTACAGGTGTGAGCTACTTTACCTGGCTAAGACAATGTTAAAAATATATGCATAGTCTAGCTCTACTCACTGTAATGTTGTTGTGAAAGCTGCCATGTTAAATCCAGGGATCCGCTCTAGCAGCTGTTCTTCAATGTACTTTTCTACCAGAGAAATCTGTAATAGTGGGAAGGATCTTGGTGAGACCACACTTGAGAAAATAAGACTTCAGAGAACTTGTCCTCAAGCCCTGCATAAACACTTCCTGAGGTACTAGTTTATGTCCCAGACTCTATGATAAGTGGGTAGACACCAAAGAGGACCAAAACACAGTTCCTGTCCTGGATAAGTTCCCATGTCGTGGGGGTTGCTTCCTGGGCAGATGGCATCTCTGCAAACAACATATAAAAAAGCATACACTCAGAGGCAGCCACACCTTCCTTCTGGGTGGGTTTCATCATTTATGCTGTGCTTCTGTGTTAAGAAAATAAAATCCAGGAGGCTCAAACCTATTATTAGATGATGAGATAATGATAATCCCAGGGGCTGCAAGAGACCTCAGGGTATAGCGTAGACACCCAAAGTTGATGAGCCAAAGTTCCTGGGCTCCAGTCTTGGTTTTTTCACTAACTAGTGACTGATCTTGGTCACAATTTTCACTTTTACTTAATAAAAAGTGACTTTGCTTAATAGTCAACGTGTACCTAACTGGATTATATAGAAAGAAATAGTATGTAAAAGTAAAACGATTTTTCAAAAGGATACAAACACAAGGTATGGTGGATTCGTGTATTGCAACTGAAAGCAGGATTATGGTAAGCCACACTTTTTTTATTGTATCATTTTTTTAGAGATGGGGAGGGGAGAGTGTCTCACTATGTAGCCTAGGCTAGTCTTGAACTCCTGAGCTTAAGCAATTCTCTGGCCTCAGCATTCTGAGTAGTTGGGACTATACGCCTGTGCCACAGGTACCCATTTCAAACTTCTTTTAAGTAAGAAGTTGATAAGCTTATCTAATATTTGTCTGAAAGCTTTTTGGAAAACACGCCTTAGAGCTGTGGGAAGCAAAAGGAACTAAACCAGATTATAATCAGAATTCCTGGCACAATTTAAAAGACAGTAAATTTTAGTATATTTTGATTCTAAAACTTAAACCCTAATTTCCTAGCAGAAGAAATAGAAATCTACTTACATATTCATTAAAAATAGGTGTATAGGTGAGTTTATTCTCTTCTGTGTCTTCAAATTCCTGGTAATACTTGTCCATGAAATTTCTCTGTAACAACTGGAACTCGTCATCTGGACCACAACAGGGAAAAGTTGTTCTTTTTAATGGAGACTATAAACCATTATGATTTATAAGTAGGCAAGATCTATGTTAGTAGTACTGTTTTCTCAGTGGCTAATCTCTAGGAGAGGGAGAATCCCTGCTCTATTTAGGGAGTATTAAATGGGACATTAATGTTGAAATAGACCAATTCGGTCTTTTTAAAATGAAAGTATAGGCTCGGTGCCTGTAACTCAGTGGTTAGGGTGCCAGCCACATATTTTGAGGCTGGCAGGTTCGAACCCAGCCTTGGCCTGCTAAATAACAATGACAAATGCAACAAAATATAGTCAGGTGTTGTGGCAGCCGCCTGTAGTCCCAGCTACTTGGGAGGCTGAGGCAAGAAAATCGCTTAAGCCCAAGAATTGGAGGTTGCTGTGAGTTGTGATGCCACGGCATTCTATCCAGGGTGACATGAGACACTGACTCAAAAAAAAAAAAAAAAAAAGGTAGAATACACAAAAAGTTTACCATTTTCACTACGTTTAAGTGTATGGTTCAGTGGCGTTAAGTACGTACACAGTATTATGTGACCATGACCACCATCTATGCATTTTAAATACATTCATACATGGTAACTTGGGAACTTCCGCATATTACTTTCCTGTAAAGGAACAAACTGGTTCTCTCTTATTTTAATATAATTTTAGCAGCAATTGTGTAAACAGTGCAGTGAGTAGAAGTACGGGGTCTGCCAGAGGCTAGACTGCCTGGGTTCAGATCTTACTTTCAGACACTAGCTATGTGACCTTGGATAAGTTACTTAAGTTCTCTAACCCCCTATTTCTTCAAATGGAAAATGAAGATGATTTACAGTACCTATCATCCATCCAGGACTGCTATAGGTGGAATTTCAATGAGAATTCCTGTAGAAAACTACTTCATAGTGAACACTTAATAAATGTTAGAGTACTGAATAGGATATTATGCCTAAAAATAGAAGGAAAGTTTCAAAAGTACCCAGACTTTAGGATAAATACTCTGGGCTTACAGAAGGCTCATTCTCTCACAGTCTAAAGGCAAAAGAACTGAACAAATCCCCAAATCCACATGTCACAAGAACTTAATGGCAAAATATCTATATTCAGGAGTTTAAGGGCATGAACCTTTATAAGATCTAAAGATACCGGCTCGGCGCCTGTGGCTCAACGGGCTAAGGCGCCAGCCACGTACACCTGAGCTGGCGGGGTCAAATCCAGCCTGAGCCCGCCAAACAACAATGGCAGCTGCAACCAAAAAATGGCTGGGTGTTGTGGCGGGCGCCTGTAGTCCCAGCTACTTGGGAGGCAGAGGCAAGAGACTCGTTTAAGCCCAGGAATTGGAGGTTGCTGTGAGCTGTGATGCCACAGCACTCTATCCAGGGTGACAGCTTGAGGCTCTGTCTCAAAGAAAAAAAAAGATGTAAAGATACCAAACTTGGTCAATGATTTTCAGACTAAACCAGTGGTTGTCAATCTTCCTAATACTGTGACCCTTTAATACAGTTCCACATGTTGTGGTGACCCCCCTCAACCATAAAATTATTTTTGTTGCTACTTCATACCTATAATTTTGCCACTGTTATGAATCATAATGTAAATATCTGATATTAGGCGACCCCTGTGAAAGGGATGTTCAACTCCCAAAGGGGTCATAAGCCATAGGTTGAAAACCGCTGGACTTAACAGAGTTAAGCTATATAGCCAATAATGCTAAGTAACAGTATTCTTTTCATAATTCTCATAAAACTTGAAATCAAAGGACAAATTTTTCTCAAATTTAAATTTTTCCTTCCTACATATTCATGTTAAACTTTAGCAACCTGTTACTGTTGTCTGTTATATAGCAGGCCTTACGGATGCCAAAATGCTCCACAAATAGGAACTCAAGCCAGGGAAAATATAAAGCCAACTGAAGGTTGATACCTTGTTTTCCTCATGGACAAATGTCCGTATGGTTATGGTTTTATGCTTTTTAATGGGATGAAAATGTAAAAACTATCTAAAAACCAAAACTGCCCTTACCCTACATATGAAATAAAGTAGGTCTATTTCTGGAAGCTTTGCCAAGAGCTCATGCCCCATTACCTGAATAAGTCCATTCCAGGTATTTGAATTTATGGTTATTGTTTTAAGGAGTATAGGGCTGTTTGTTCTAAGACAAATTGAAGTAAGGCTTACTTAATGTTACACTGTGGTGGTGTAGTAAAAATTGCATGCAGCTTGATATTTTGTTTTAAAAATTAGTTCAATGTCCTTAAACGCTTACCCATGATGATGTCTTCTAAATATCCAACCACAGCATCAAATTCGGCATCAGAGGCGGAGGAACTGAAAAATATGCATTAGGTGCTGTTTCAAATAATTCGTTTAAAAATTTTTTTTATGGGCTCGGCGCCTGTGGCTCAGTGGGCTAAGGCACCAGCCATGTAAACCTGAGCTGGCGGGTTCGAATCCAGCCTGGGCCTGCCAACCAACAATGACAGCTACAACCCAAATAAAAACGGCCGGGCGTTGTAGCGGGCGCCTGTGGTCCCAGCTGCTTGGGAGGCAGAGGCAGGAGACTCGCTTGGGCCCAGGAGTTTGAGGTTGCTGTTAGCTGTGATGCCACAGCACTCTACCCAGGGCGACAGCTTGAGGCTGTCTCAAAAAAAAAAAAAAAAAAAAATTTTTTTTATGATAGACATTTTCAAAAGTGCACAAGAGAAAAAGAGCAAAATGAACTTCTCATCAGCTAGCTTCAACAATTAAGAATAATTATTATCGGCTCGGTGTCTGTGGCTCAATGGGCTAAAGCGCCAGCCATGTATACCTGAGGTGGAGAGTTCAAATCCAGCCCGGGCCTGCCAAACAACAATGATGGCTGCACAAAAAAAAAAAAAAAAAAAGGCGAGGCATTGGGGTGGGAGCCTGTGGTCCCCACTATCTGGGAGGTGGAGGCAGGAGACTGGCTTGAGCCCAGGAATTGGAGGTTGCTGTGAGCTGTGATGCCATAGGACTCAATCCAGGGCAACAGCTTGAGGCTCTGTCTCAAAAAAAAAAAAAGAATAATTATTATCGGCTTGGCATCTGTAGCACAAGTGGTTACAGCACTGGCCACATACACAGAGGCTGGTGGGTTCAAACCCAACCCAGGCCTGCCAATGACAACTGCAACAACAACAATAAAAAAAAAAAAAGCCATGCATTGTGGTTGCCTGTAGTCCTAGCCCCTGGGAGGCAAGAGAATCGCTTAAGCCGAAGAGTTTGAGGTTGCTGTAAGCTGTGACACAACGGTACTCTACCAAGGGCGACATAGTGAGACTCAAAAAGAAAAAAAAAAATTATCTAGCAATTCCAAGCAGAAGAAAACACATGTGACACATCTGTGTCATGAACGTTGAATGTGATGGCTCCACTTTCACAAAACCTGATGACACAACGAACTACAAAAGGGACAAATGCAGGGAGCAAGGGCTGGTGTTGGACATCTCCAGGCTCCTCAAATTTATTTCCTGCGGGATCTACTCAACGCATCTTTGCTATCGCCTCACGCCTATCTGCTCAAGTGCAGAAACCCAGCGCAGATGAAATACTGGCCAGGAGAGTGATCTGATTGATCAAGGGTCCCTAATGCGGGGGCAGAGGTGGGGGGGGAACGGGTGGTGGTGGTAGTGGAGGGTCCTCTGATGCGAGACCAGGCCTGAGCGGCCTAAGCGCTCCAGGTTTGGTCGACAGCTAAGGGTTAAAGGTGGAGGGATTGATAGAAGTCGCGGAAAAACGGATGACTCCCGCCTCACATTCCTGTTCTCCAAGGCCTGAACCCGGCGGCCCCCGCAGTCGCGAAATGAAGATCCGAAACAGGGACAGAGCCTTGGCAGTTCCCTACCCTGACCCTCTGAGGGCACCCGTTTCACAAGGCCGGGGCCGAGGCCTGCGCCTCCTGCCCTCGGCCTTCAGGGCCCGGGCCCTGGCGGCATCACTCACAAGGACAGAGCGAAGCTCTCTTCTTCGAAGGCGTCCTTCTTCGTGGCTGCCGCACCCACCCATGTGGGCGAGCGAGCCAGGTGGGTTCCCACCCAGCCCAGGGCCCGGGGCCCGGCCCAGCCTCCACTCTGCTCCGCAAGGTCCCCGCCCGCATCGAGGGCACTGCAGTCGGCCGGCTGGGAGGGACGCCACGGCCACGGCCACGGGCCGCTCTCTGCCCAGCCAGGTCAGAGCCTGCACGCGAGGCTCGACCTCAGCTGCCAGGCTGCGGCCACCCGCCAGCCGGGCCTCTACGCCCCCTGTATATAAATTTTTTAATCAAAGTTAAAAAAAAATAAATCTTGCCAAGTGTACTTCTGTAGTTTCTCAGGCCCCTGACTGATATGATCACAAAAGAGATCTGAAGGATGGAAATCAGCCAGAGGAAGGGAAAAAGAGAGTGGGAGAGTGGGTTGTTTTGGATTTTGTTTTTTTTCTTACCAAACAGAGTCTTACTCTGTCACCCTGGGTAGAGTGCCTTGTTTGCATAGCTCACAGCAACCTCAAACTCTTGGGGTTGAGCAATCCTCTTGCCTCAGCCTCCTGAGTAGCTGAAGCTACAAGCTTGCACCACTATGCCTGGCTAGTTTTGCTATTTTTAGTAGAGACCAGGTCTTGCTCTTTCTCAGGCTGGTCTCCCAACTCCTGAGCTCAGGCAATCCACCCACCTTGGCCTCCCAGAATGCTAGGATTACAGGCGTGAGCCACCATACCCACCCGGTCTAGTTTTTCTATTTTTAATAGAGGGGACAGGGTCTTGCACTTGCTCAGGCTGGTTTCAAATGACTGAGCTCAAGGCATTCTCCCACCTGAGCCTCCCAGAGTGCTGGGATTACAGGTGTGAGCCACTGTGCCCTGCGGAAAGAGAGTGTTTTTGACACAGAACCGCACATTGCAAACACCAGGAAGTGAGAAAAAGACCCAGCAAGATCAGAAAACTGAATGTGGGTCTGTGTGGTTTGAGTCAGTATTTGAGGGAGGGAATGGTTAAAAAAAAAAAGAAAAGTTGTCTGGGAGGCTGAAGCGAGTGGATTGCTTGAGCTCAGGAGTTCAAGACCACCCTGAGCAAGAGCAAAACTCCATCTCTACTAAAAATAGAAAAACTAGCCAGGCGTTGTGGGCTGTGCCTGTAGTCCCAATTACTTGGGAGGCTGAGGCAAAAGGATCTCTTGAACCCAAGAGTTTGAGGTTGCTGTGAGCTATGACGCTACAGCACTCTACCAAGGGTAACAAATTGAGACTCTATCTAAAAAAAAAAAAAAAAAAAAAAAAGTAGAAAATGGCTTGGAACATGTGGCTCAAGCAGCTAAGGTGCCAGGCACATACACCTGAGCTGGTGGATTCGAATCCAGTCCGGTCCGCCAAACAACAATGACAACTGCAACCAAAAAAATAGCCAGGCGGGCTCGGCGCCTGTGGCTCAGCGGGCTAAAGCGCCAGCCACGTACACCTGAGCTGGTAGGTTCGAATCCAGCCTGGGCCTGCCAAACAACAATGACGGCTGCAACCAAAAAATGGCTGGTTGTTGTGGCGGGCGCCTGTAGTCCCAGCTACTTGGGAGGCGGAGGCAGGAGACTCGCTTGAGCCCAGGAGTTGGAGGTTGCTGTGAGCTGTGATGCCACAGCCTTCTACCCAGGGTGACAGCTTGAGGCTCTGTCTCAAAAAAAGTAGGAAAGAGAGAAGAAAGGAGCCATGGAATGCCAGCCACAATGGGAATCTGGGCTTTACTGAGAGCAACAAGGAGCCATTGAAACAGTGATTCCCACCCAGAGATATGCTCCAAAGTCATGTGGGGTGTGTTTTCAAACTACACATGCCCACCCCAAGTTCTAAGCCTACAACTCAAACTCCCTAGGGATTGAGCTGGAGGAACCTATATGTTTGGCAAAGGCACCTCCAGAAATTGCCATATACATCTCTTGTTGTAACCACTAGCATTGACCAACATGGGCAACATGGTGAGACCCCATGTCTGTAAAAAATTAGCCAGGCATGGTGGCCAGCACCTGTAGTTGCAGCTACTCAGAAGGTTAAGGTGGGAGGATCACTTGAGCCCCAGAGTTGAAGGTTGCAGTGAGCTATGGTCACACCACTGCACACCAGGCTGGGTGAGAGAGTGAGAGGTCCTGCCTCTAAAAATAAAAAAAATAGGCTTGGTGACCATAGCTCAGCGACTAGGGTGCCGGCCACATACACCGGAACTGGCAGGTTTGAATCCAGCCCAGGCCCGCCAAACAACAATGACAACTGCAACCAAAAAAACAGCCAGGTGTTGGGTGGGTGCCTGCAGTCCCAGCTACTTGGGAGGCTGAGGCAAAAGAGTCACTTAAGCCCGAGAGTTTGATGTCGCTGTGAGCTGTGAGGGCAACATAGTGAGACTGTCTAAAAAAAAAAAAAAAGAAAAAACACTTGCATTGCAATGTTAATCATGGAAGCTACATGAGGCGCCTTGGGGGTTCATTATACCCTTCCTTCTATACTTTCGTGTTTGAAAATTCTGTAACTGCAAATCATGTTTTGCAATTGTTCTTATTAGTAAAATACTGGAAACAACTCAGATATCCGGTAATAATAGAATGGATTAAATACTTTGTGGTATTCATGAAATGGAACATTATACAATGAAGAAAGCTCTAAAAGAGGCAAAATCCAGGTGCTCAAACTATGCAGCAAGGAAGGGGTAGTGATGGCTTCCAGGAAGAGGGAGTTGAGATTAGGAAGGAATATATGATAGTCTCTGGGCTGCTGGCAAAGTTCTGTTTCTTGGCCTGGATGACAGTTACATGGATACTTGTGTTAAAACTATTAAATTAACATGATCACATGTATGTGGTTTTCTGTATTTTTTTTTTTTAACTAGCACTGCAGGGTTTATTTTAGCAAGATAATAACACATACAATTCACCCTTTAGAAAGATTGCTCTGACTTCTAGGCAGAGAATGGAGTGGAGGGCGAGAATACTCAGGACAGCCAGACCAATTCTGAGGCTGCTACAGCAATTCAGGTGAGGGAATCATAGGGTGCCTCAACCAGGGCAGCGGCAATGAGTTAAAGAGAAGGGGGGATCTGATAGGAGCAAAGGCATGGTGTCAACTGGAGTTAGCATTTGGGGGGTGTTGATGAAGGGGAAGAAGCCATGCAGGGACCCAGGAGGCCTGCACTAGCCCAAAACATCATTTTGAGCTGCATAATCCTTACTCTCCTAACATCATCCTTCTCCTTTTGTGCCCCTTTCCCCCCCTACACAGGACTGGAACCAGCACCTGCTTTGCCTGTTTCTCAAATCATTTACATTGGGAGAAGACAAATGTACGTTCTGAACCACAAACCATGGGGTTTGCATACACGGCAATCACACACCATTAACAGTGCATCAATCCATAACACAACTTAAAACCCATAAACGGTCCCATAACACTCCAGGGAATTTGTCCTAAGGGAATTTTTTTTTTTTTTTGTAGAGACAGAGTCTCACTTTGTCGCCCTCGGTAGAGTGCCGTGGCATCACACAGCTCACAGCAACCTCCAACTCCTGGGCTTAGGCGATTCTCTTGCCTCAGCCTCCCCAGTAGCTGGGACTACAGGCGCCCGCCACAATGCCCGGCTATTTTTTTTGTTTTGCAATTCGGCTGGGACCGGGTTTGAACCCGCCACCCTTGGTATATGGGGCCAGCACCCTACTCGCTGAGCCACAGGCACCGCCCCTAAGGGAATATTTTTTAAGAAACTTGTCAATTGGGGCCGGGCGTTGTGGTGGGCGCCTGTAGTCCCAGCTACTTGGGAGGCTGAGGCAAAAGAATCACTTAAGCCCAAGAGTTGGAGGTTGCTGTGAGCTGTGACACCACAGCACTCTATCAAGGACAACATAGTGAGACTCTGTCTCAAAAAAAGAAGAAATTTGTCAATCATCCAACTTTAACAACTGTCAACTCATGATCAATCCTGCTTCATTTATACCCTGAACCCATTTCCCCTGTGATTATTTGGAAGCAAATCCCCGCTATCACTTCATTCCATTTGTAAATACATATCCCTAAAAGGTAGGGGCCTCTCAAAACACTAACTGCACTACTGTTCACATTTTCTTTTCAAGAGAATTAAATCGTTTATTGATTACATGTGATAATGGTAGATACACAAGCTTCATTCTCATCTGTAATGTTATCTGGTACCATAATTCAATTTAGATATATTGCATAGGATATGCCAATAATCACCTTTATAACCAATAATTCCATGATTTCCTTTGGATGACCCCTTTAAATGATGAGCTTCCGGTCACAACAGTAACCCCTCGTTCAACTACACCAAGGTTTCTGAAGACAATGGCTTCTTCACCCAAGCAGGTTGTAAATGAATTTCAAATAGAACCTGGCACCACCCTGATGGAATTCTAGCGTCACACTTTTGGGAACGTTTACCAAAATGGCTCCAGAGTAGACTAACTTTACACAGCACATTAAAAAAAAAAAGCCCCTCTTCTCGCCACTGCCTCGGTCAGTCATGATTTCAATCACTTCCATTTTCCCATACTGTTCAAAATAGTCTCTTAAATGATGTTTTGGAGTTCAGGCCGAGGCCAGGTTTCAACCTGCCACCTTTGGTATACGGGGCCGGCGCCCTACTCGAGTCACAGGCGCCGCCTAATATGTTGTTTTCTTTAATGGGAAAAATGAAAATGTACAGTTAGAGTTTTAAAGCAAGAAATCTCAGCCGGGCGTGGTGGCTCATGCCTGTAGTCCTAGCACTATGGGAGGCCAAGGCGGGTGGATTGCCTGAGCTCAGAGGTTGGGACCAGCATGAGCCAGAGTGAGTCAGAGTGAGACCTCTCCTCTACCAAAAAAAAAAAAAAAAAAAGCCAGGCTTTGTGGTGGGTGCCTGTAGTCTCAGCTACTTGGGAGGCAAAGGGCAAGAGAATTGCTAAAGGAAGAAAGGAAAAGTAAAAAATAAAAATAAATAAAAACTTCAAACTAAGATGAGTGAACGCCAGCTGAAATTGAAAGCAACATTAAAAAAAAAATTAAAAATAAAAAGAAAGAAATCTCCACTTGGCACCCATGTTCAGTGGTTAGGGACCCAGCCACATACACCAGGGCTGGCAGGTTGGAACCCAGCCCACGCCTGCTAACAACAACAACGACAACTACAGCAAAAAAATAGCCAGGCATTGTGGCGGGTGCTTGTAGTCCCAGCTACTCGGGAGGCTGAGGCAAAAGAATTGCTTAAGCCGGCTCAGCGCCTGTGGCTCAATGGGCTAAGGCGCCAGCCACGTACACCTGAGCTGGCGGGTTCGAATCCAGCCCGGGTCCGCCAAACAACAATGACGACTGCAACCAAAAAAATGGCCAGGCGTTGTGGCGGGCGCCTGTAGTCCCAGTTTCTTGGGAGGTGGAGGCAAGAGACTCGCTTGAGCCCAGGAATTGGAGGTTGCTGTGAGGTGTGATGCCACTGCACTCTTTCCAGGGTGAGAGCTTGAGGCTCTGTCTCAAAAAAAAAAAAAAGAATTGCTTAAGCTCAAG
>CAUYON010183105.1:0-12824 GCA_963573935.1 Arctocebus calabarensis | reverse complement strand
TCGCTTGAGCCCAGGAATTGGAGGTTGCTGTGAGCTGTGATGCCACGCACTCTATCCAGGGTGACAGCTTGAGGCTCTGTCTCAAAAAAAAAAAAAAAAAAAACGAAGTGTAAAAAATCTGGCTTGCAAAAACACTTTAATGATTCAAACAGATTCACCACAAGTCCAGTATTAGTATTTCATTATCAATCCATGTCCTTTTTTAAGCCACAAAGTAACATAATCCAACTGTGTGGGTTTTTTTTAATGAGATAGTTAGTAATGGTAGAGAGGTGATACGATAATGCTGAAAAACTGAAAGTGTGGAACCAACAGAAATGGTATAGTGGCCCAGAAATTAGTAGCCACAAGCTGGGTAAGATTATAAATAAGTACAATTATTTCAATCATTAAGAACAGGGCGGCACCTGTGGCTCATCGAGTAGGGCGCCAGCCCCATATACCGTAGGTGACGGGTTCAAACCCGGCCTCGGCTGAACAGCAAAACAGAAAAATAGCCAGGCGTTGTGGCGGGCACCTGTAGTCCCAGCTACTCAGGAGGCTGAGGCAAGAGAAGCCTCCTTCGCCTAAGCCCAGGAGTTGGAAGTTGCTGTGAGCTGTGTGATGCCATGGCACTCTACTGAGGGTGATAAAGCGAGACTCTGTCTCTACGGGGAAAAAAAAAAAAAAAATCATTAAGAACAACTAAATAGCTAAGAGAAAGGTAAACTGAGACAGAGGATAACGTGATTTTAGACATCCAAGTGGTCAGCAGATGAGCAGACATGTGAACTAGAAATTCAGTTAAGTAGATATGGATGGATTTAGAAGCTTCTTCCTATTAAAGGTTCAAGGTAGGAGACTAACTTTGCCTTGTATATATTATAGTACCAAGAGCTCATGGATGGAGTTAAGAGAAAAGGCAATGACCAAGACTTAACCTTGGGTAAGAGTCTGCTTATAATGGAAGCTACTACGACATCCAAAGCCCCAAGAAGGCTAGTAATGTCACAAAAGATACAAGAATTACTCAAGTACAATGGTTAAATACACGCAGGTTGGTAACATAGAGACTTCTCAAGAAGCTTGTCACTTCAGATGTCTCATGGTTTCTTTCTTCATCACCGACTTAATTTTATCTTGCTATATGGTATCTAAAACACCTTGAAACCCTTTTGTAATATATCCTTTAATAAATGCAGTAAGAATATCCAGGAAGAAATCAGTCAAAAATAAGCTCAAAAAAGTTAATGCAGCATCCTATAGACTGCTATCCTTAGGAAGACTTGCCCAGAGTTGACCAGAAAGGTCAACTGGATTTCAGAAAGGTTCCCACAACCCTAACTGTTAAAGAGTTGCTCACTGCACTTAAGCAGCCCGTACATACAACATAGGTTTGTGCTAAATACCTGCTTTCCTACTAGGAGTCTGAAAGTTCTAATATGCTTCCTTGGCAGACAACATTTCACCAATGTGCCATCATTTGCTGTAGAAGGAAAAAGTGCATCCTGCGTGACTAACAGAGGACTCTCCCCTAAGACTTTGCCTACCCCAGAGCCTTTTCTCTTTGCTGAGTATGATTTGTACCTCTTCACTGCAGTAAGTCACAGCCATGATAGTGACTACAGGTTGTATGGGTCCTGAGAATCTTCAAACCTGGAGATTCGAAGATTCTCCAAACCCAAACACTTGATAACAAAGACAAAAACAAAAAACAATCTTAGCTCTCTATTGCTGAAATTTCCATTATTCAGACTAACACAAAATATCCCTCTCCCCCCCAAAAAACCAATCAGGTTGGCAGTGTTTAAATACAACTAGAACTAGCAATATGAACTACTCACTTCTACAGAAACTTCCACAAATACATACATAATAATGAAGGAAAGAATAATCTTATAACTGAAATGAACCCCAGAGTAAGACAACTTAGATGACGTACTCTGATGCTTATCTGCATACATTCTTGAAAAAAAATGGTCTATGCTTAAATCTATGAAAAGTGCCACATTAAAGGTTTGTTGAAAGACATAATACATAGAGCACTCCATGAACGTAAGGTGTATTACAAATGAGGTCTAATGACCTCTATTTAGTCTTAAGGTATAGGAATTTCATTCTACCTTAGTTATTCCCAAAATAACTAATGACCTCTATTCCTTAAAAAAAAAAAAAAAAAAAATGAAAATTCAAATATTGATAGTTATTCCTAATAATTAAGCTCTTACTGCTAAAGAAATGATATGTCTTCTCTAGCATCTTAATAAGCTAAAGCAGCCTGACAGATGTTACTAGTTACCTTTTAGGTCTAGTGTATGTGTTTTCAGAAGGCATGGCATAATAATCAGATGATTATAAGTATCAAAGCACACTACTTTAAAATTTCTCTAAGGTAGAGTAAAGAAAAAACTGAACAAGCTGTTGACAGGGGACTCAATTTCAGAGACAGAAGCTTTCTGGATAGGGGCCAGATTCCACAGTTCTATGGAACACATTTATCAAGACTGCTTAACAAAAAATGAAGCTTAACTTCAAAAGCTTAACTCCAAGATTAAGATATTTTAGTAAAAGCCTAAACTAACATTCTTAAACCAATTTCGGAATCCAAATACAAGTAAAAGAGATTTTATAGAATGCATAGGGGATGCTCTTAAGAACAAAAAGTAGGGCAGATTTGCCCCTGAATAATCAACTAAGCAAAATTAATCTTCTTGTATTAAAAGCTATGACCTACGTATAGCCATTTTTGTGGTATTTCCTTTTTAATTTCTCCATGTAAGCCTTCCCAGACTAAACTAACACACAAACAGAAGAGCCAAGTGATTGTGCACACCCTCAATAGTTGGGGTAATGTTGAGAGTTAAGATTTTTCAAAGCCATACCTCAAAGAAACACTACACCACAAAATTCCTTTGAAATCTCTTATTTTATGTCAAATTCTCACAGAAATTTTTGTATCTGATTCCACAATGAATTTGCATGTTTCAGGATAAAAATGCAAGTGTCATATTCCTATTATAATATAGAGCCTAAGGCTATATGAGAAAAAAAATAAAGTGATTTCTGGATAGTAGCATACCTAAAGAAGAATAAAGCCAAGCAAAATTCTGAACCCAGAATGTCAATCCCAAATCCAGTGAGTATTCAAGGAAGATAATGTATACGTTGGTGAGAGATAGTTTTATCCATGTGTGACCCAATGAAGCAAAGCTGCTTACATGGTCCAAAACTCTTATGTACTCTTTCTTAAAAGGTGAAATTTTCCCTTCCATTGCTTACCCAAAGGTAGATATGAAATGGATAGGTGATATTTGTGTCCTTACTCAGAACATGACAACCACCAGAATTCACTACCAGATCCTCAGAAGTCTTAGTGCCTTATGCAAATAGAAACACTAAAGGAATTAAGTATACTTGTACAATAAATCAAAGATTTCAAGGATACCTCCCTTCGTCACACTGCTTTCAAACAATAGCTGGTAGTAGGGAGGACGAAATAAAGCTCAGTAGTGGATGTCAAATTTTAGTATATTAAAAAATACAGATTTCAAACTTGACTCTCACAGAGATTCTAATTTGATAATATGTGGGATAGGACTCAAGACTAGAATTTTTAATAACTCCCAAGATAGCTCCAGTGTGGTTAGTACCAAACTACACTTCATGAAAAATTGGTTTACAAAGTCAAATGCAATGGTGATCATAATCATACCCTCTTCTCTTACAGATGACGGGACTACAGGACTCCTTAGTCTTTTCTAGTCCTTTCCCAAGGTTCTTATTCCTTTTACTCTCATTATTGTACTGCCTTCCACCCTCACTCTCTTCACTCCTCTTACGACTCCACCCCAGAGGCCATAAGCGTTTAAAAGTAAGGATCCCACCAAGAAAGCCACATATCTATAATGGGTGTTGGTGCTGTAAGACAAACGTTTTCCTTGAAAAACCTTGAATTCTGTAAAACTGCATGCCAAAATAGTTGTATGGGAAAAATAGAGTAGAAACAATCCACTCGAAATTTTTGTGACTTTATAAACAGAGCACTAACAAAAACTTTAAAAGCACAAGGCAAGAATTTCAACATGGTTATAGATTGTTTCAGGGACAATAAAAATGCAAAACCATTAGAATGGAAATGCAGCTTGCTGAGGCTGAAAACACAGAGATGGAAGTGAAGTTCTGAGTACTGAGGCTACACTAAAAAACGGACACATGAGAAAGTGCAACTTGCCACAAACCACAGCCACACAAGGCTAGGGAAGCAAACTTGAATTTTCATTAGGAATCTCGCCTGTGAAGCAGCCAGTTGAGAGCTTTTTCCTTTCTATTTGAAGGTGGTTGGTTATAGCCTTCTGCTATTGTGATTCTCCTTGCCTAGAAAAAAAACTTTACAATTGAACCAACACAACTTCACTTTATACTGATGTCACTCTGCAAATTGCCAATATTACCAACTAACTGGTAGTGAAAAGCAAACCCTACAGCTAACTTTAAGACTATGTCTCTTGGGAGAAAGAGGAACACGTGTCAACATGGGCTTGTATCTGACAGCTGAAGACTTACTCCCTTTAGATCTGTCATCCAGTGATACCCACTGGCCGCACACATCTATTGAGCACTTAAAACATGGCTAGTCTGAATTTAGAGTTGCTGTATGTGCAAAATACACACTGGATTCAAAGATAATACAAAAAGAATACAAAACATCACACTAATATTTTTCATATTAATTACATGAAGAAATATTTTACATATAATTGGTTAAATAATACATATAACTAAAAATAATTCCAGGTGTTGGCAGCTAATACATAGTGCCCCAAATCTGTACACATTTTAAGTGATGTTATCTATGCATTACTTTTAGAAGTTGAACTAAAGGTACTGTTGCTGGTCACGTGTGCCTAAATATGCTGCAAACATCCATTTTACCTGAAATTCATAATGATCAATTTTACTTCCAACAAGATCTCTCAGAATGTATGTACATTTTTTTGGTAACTCTGGTATTTAAAATTGCACATCTGACTCACTGAACAGCACTGCTCTAGATGAAGGTACCCCTGACATTTAGTAAAAGGGGGCCAGAGATCCCTACCATGCATAGGACACTCTCAAACAACTGCCCAGTGCCTGGAAGAATCTGTTTATAATTAGAGTCTAGAACTCAACTGTGCTTGACATAGTATGCTACACTTTCCAGGAACGTTAACTGCCACGCAAGCTCTACTGCACTGTGCACAATTTCGTCTGTGATGTTTCCCAAAATATTCACCACTTGAAAAAAAGTCTTACCACTTTACAATAATGTCATATATTACATCTGCATTTGTGTCAGTCACAAATGATATCAAGCAGATTCCCGAATCTCACTAATAAAACTTGTTTTAAGAACAGTACTGCCACCAGGCACGTTGGCTCAAATCTATAATCTCAACACTTTGGAAGTCCTAGGCAGTAGGATAGCCTGAAGCCAGAAGTTTAAGACTAGTCTGAGCAACCAAGAGACACCTTGTCACAAAATTTTTTTTTTTTTTTTTAATCAGCCAGGCATAGTGGCCCACCAGTGTAATCTTAGCTACTGGGGAGGCTGAGGCAGAAGAATGGTCTGGAGTTTGAGACTGCAGTGACCTATGACTGACTGGGCCTGCAATCCAGCCTGGGTGACAGAGCAAGACTCTGCCCCCCAAAAAACAAAAACCCCACTACAGCCATTCTTTGATATTTTAAATGTATATAGCTAAGCCAAATTAATCTAAGGAAATTACATACACATCACATTATTTCCTTTGGAGCCACCCGAATCTTTCCTACTCTCACATGTGCAGGTAGCAATATATTATTATAAGGATTTCACAACCCCTAAATACGTCATGCTTCCCTTAAGGATGGAGACACATTTAGAGAAGGGTGCTGTTAAGCCATTTCGTTGCTGTACGAACATCACAGAGTGTACTTACACAAAGGGTACAGCCTACTGATCCTAGGCTACGATACTACAGCGCAAAGCTATACTGACTACTGCAAACAACTGGTAACACAATGTTAAATATTTGTATATCTAAACAAATGTAAACATAGAGAAGGTACAGTTAATACTACGGTTTTATAATCTTACAGGACCACCCTTGAAAATGCAGTCCATCCTTGACAAACAATATGGAGCACTTAACTGCATTTAAAAAGGGGAGGAAGCATCTGCAAAAGAATAAAGTTGACTTGAACCCTTTCCTCATCTTATGCAAAAATGAATTCAAAAATGAATCACAGACCTATATATAGGACCTTAACCTATAAAATTCTTTGAAGAAAACATACACATAAATCTTCACCAAAACTATAAGCAAAAAATAAAAAATAAACTGGACTTTAAAATTTAAGACTTTTGTGCTTGAAAGGATATAAAAGTGAGGAGATGATCCATAGAATGAGAGATTATGTTTGCAGACCATGTATTTATTTGATAAAACACCTATCTAGTTCTACTAGTAAGGACCTCTACAATTCATTCAAAAAGATAATCCAATTAAAAATGAACCAAAAGATCTGAGCCAATGTTTCCCCAAAGATGAAATACAAACAGCCAAGAAGCAAATGAAACACTAATAAAGCAGAGCCATGATGTGGAAAACAACCTAACTGTCTGACGATGGATTAATGGGTAAAGAAGCTGTGGTCTATATGTGCAATGAAGTATTATGTGGCTTTAAAAAAGGAAACCCTCCATTTGCCACAGCATTGGTGAACCTGGAGGACATTATGCTAAGTGAAATAAACTAGGCACAGAAAGAAAAATACTGCATGATCTCATTTATACATGTAATCTTTAAAAAATAAAGTCAGTAGGAATAAAAAGGGCGATGGTGGGGCAAATGGGGAAATATAAGTCAAAGCTTAGAAAGTAGCATACATATATATACAGGATAAACAGGTCTAGAGATCTAATGTATAACATGAGGCTATAGTTAATAAAATTATGCTATATTAGGGATTGCCACCAAGTAAGTAGACTTTAGCTGCTCTCAACACCAAAAAAAGTTACCTATAGAGATAAAGTATACATTAATGTGCTTTACTCTGGTAACCATTTTACTGTTTCTAGGTAATCCCATCACATGATGTTGTATACCTTTAAACATACTGTAAAATTTAAAAAAAAATTTTTTTTTTGAAAATACATAGATTTCAAAGACTTCCTATCAAAAAACAAAAAAAGAAAAACATGCAAATCAAACCTGCATTTTAAGATTTGCATGTGAAGATACCACTTCACACCCCCTAGGATAGGGGCAGTCAAAAAATATGGACAGTAAGTGTTGGTGAGAAGGTAAAGAAATAGGAACTCCCTATAGGCACTGCTGGTAGGAATGTAAAATACTGTAGCTGTAGAAAACAAGTTTTGAAAGTTCCTGAAAATGTTAAAAACAGAGTTATATGAGTCCAGTCATTCCACTACTACGTATATTTACAAGAGAAATGAAGAGCCAGGTACAGTGGCTCACATCTGTAATGCCAGCACCCTGGGAAGCTGAGGCAAGTGGATTGCTTGAGTTCAGAATTCAAGACCAGCCTGAGCAAGGCCAAGACTCTGTCTCTAAAAATAGCTGGGTGTTGTGAGCACCTATAGTCCCAGCTATGAGGCAAGAGGATCGAGCCCAGGAGTTTGAAGTTGCTATAAGCTATGAGGGCGAAAATGAGACTCTATCGAAAAAAAAAAAAGAGAGAGAAATAAAACCATAGGTCCACACACTTTTACACAAATGTCCATAGCACATTATTCTTAACAGTCAACAAAACGGAAACAAACCAAATGGCTATCAACTGATATATAAAATTTGATATATCCATTCAAAGATTATTATTTAGCAAAGAAAAGAAATGAATACATTCAGGGCCAGGCATTGTGGCTCATGCCTGTAATCCTAGTACTCTGGGAGGCTGAGGCGGGCAGAAAAATAGCCAGAGGTTGTGGTGGACCCCTGTAGTCCCAGCTACTTGGGAGGCTGAGGCAAGAAAATCACTTGAGCCCAAGAGTCTGAGATTGCTGTGAGCTGTGACACCATAGCACTCTACCAGGGGGGACTGGGGGGAGGGGGGGCAAAGACTGTCACAAAAGAAAGAAAGAAAAACAAGAAATGAATACATGCAAAACATGAATGAACCTTAAAACTATTATGTTGAGTAAAATACCCCAGTCACTAAAGACCAGATGAGTCCATTTATATGAAGCATCCCGAATAGGAAACTCTGTTGAGACAAAGTGTATTAATGGTTTCCTAGAGCAAAGGGTGAATGGGGGATTAAAGGCTTTATTTTTGAATGATAAAAATACCCTAAAATTAATTTGGTGACTATTGCAGAACCATGAATATATTTAAAAAAAAAATCAATGAATCATTAAACGGCTGAATTGTATGATATGTGAATTGCACATCAATAAAATATGTGTTTTAAAAATAAAAAATATCTACCACATCTTTTATGTAAAAACAAGCCCTAACTTCTCATCTCTCAACCCCTAATACTATGGGATACTTTGAATATAAAATATTGCATGGCTACATAAATCCAGGAGTGAACTGTATATGACAGTCTCTTATAGAAAACTTACATGTACTTTATATGCTTCGAGAATTACTGAGGTAAAGAACCTTTAACCAGGGAGACAAAGAATCAGGTATTAATTCATTATGTAACATGAAAGAACCTCAAAAACATTATGCTATGCTAAGTCAAAACCAGTCACAAAAGACCACGTACTGTGTAATCCATTTATACAAAATGCTCAGAGAAAAAAAATCTATAGAGAGAAAGTAGATCCCTAGTTGGGAGAACTGCAGGTTGAAGAGAAAAATAAATGATTGCTAATAAGTATGGGGCAGGGGGTGGTGGCAGTGGTGTTAACTGTATGGCATGTGAATTGCCTCTTGATTTTTAACACTACCATGTAAAATAGTCCTTTAAAGGATAGTTGGGTCTAAGCAGATTGAGACACTCATTTACTAAAAAGAAGACTCATCAGGCAACCTAAACTTCAATGCAGATTTTGCTTCTACCTTGTTGTCGGTCATCTTCACAAGTCAGCAAAGATAATGCTTAGAAATGAGCAAGCACAAATGCCAACAGACAGAAGAAAGTCTGAAATGCTATTCTTACTATGACTGTTACTTTTTTTGACCCCCTGCCATTTTTCACTAAGTGGATTAGTTTAAGATTTTAGAGTAAGACTTTTTTAGGCCCTTTGTACATTCTCTCTCTTCTCCTCCATGTCCCACTCTTACCTATTTCTTGGTCAACTTTCAGGTCTCAACTTAAATGCTACACCCACAGGAAAGACCTCCTGATTACTCAATTTAAAGCAAGCTCCCATCACAGTATAGTACCCTCCTTAATAACTTTTTTTGGAGACAGAGTTTTACTATGTTGTCCTTGGTAGTGTGCCATGGCATCACAGCTCACAGCAACTTCAAACTCTTGGGCTGAAAGGATTCTCTTGCCTTAGCCTCCCACATAGCTGGGACTACAGGTGCCTGCCACAACACTCAGCTATTTTTTGGTTGCAGTTGTTTTAGTAGGCCTGGGCCAAGATGGAATCCACCAGCCTCGGTATATGTGGCTGGCACCGTATTCACTGTGCCAAGCCACTAATAGTTATTTTTATGGAGTGTAATTAGACAACATCTCACATAATTAAATAAGAAAACGTAAGAAGTGAAGTGGCCTATCTAAGGAAGAAAAGCATTCGTCAACAGAAAATAAAGGTCAGTATGAAAAAAAGACAGTTCTAAAAATGTATTAAAATATCATAATATTCTAAAAGGCAAAATTGTTGAAAGCTAAACATTCATTCCCAAATTGATTCTTTTAGGAGTTACAGTAAACAAGAAGAAACAAAGGCAGGTAGTGGCATGCGTGTGGGTATCTCAGAAACTATTATCTCTTGGTGCTAACAATTAAGCAAGTAGCAAGTTTTAACTATGGAAGCCAGATGGTATTCACGTACCAATCTAAAGGGTAAAAATTAACAAAAAGAAATTTCCAAGTATTTGTTATGCCCTCCTATGTCTCACACAATTAAATGCTCAGTTACATTAACAGAAATTACCAGTTAAGAAAAAGATTTCAACCAGCTACAATGAAGTGGAGAATAAACTTCAAACAATATGAGCAACAGCTTAAAAGCAGGAAGATGAGAGTTTAGAAAATTATGAGTATAAGTAGTTTGACAGGAAAATGCAGCTCCTATATTTTAGATAAGACATGTGGACAAATGCATATTAAAAAAATATTCTAAAACTCCATCTGTTTCTGCTAAGTCATCTTGCTTTTTATATTGAGGAAACCAGGGCTGCATTTCTGAATGCAGCTATTAATAATCTAATCTGAGACACTTTGTGCCTAGATCTTGTTCTTGATCTGTGAAACTTTTTTTTTAAAAGACAAAAGTAAACATTTGTCACGATGCATACAATTTTATACAGTGAGCAGATGCAAATATTACTTACTAAAGTACTTAATGTACTTGAAAAACAGAAGCTCAGAATGATTAGTAGAGGGAAAGCCCGAAAAGGTCACATTTGCTGGTGGATGCCTAATCTACATACCAATTTTATGACACATTTCAGACATTATCTCCCTTCTGTCTCAATCTTTTCCGTCTTTCCCACCAGCCTCCTTCTTCATGTCCAATCACAGCTCTAGCCAGACTTAGATTGTATGGATTTATTTATTTGAAACAGAGCCTCAAGCTGTCGCCCTGGGTACAGTGCTGTCACATCACAGCTCACAGCAACCTCCAACTCCTGGACTCAAGCGATTCATTCTCCTGCATCTGCCTCCCAAGCAGCTGGGACTACAGGCGCCTGCCACAAGACCGGGCTATTTTTTGTTTGCAGCCGGATTGTATAGGTTTATTGAGGAACCGTTTCAAACTTTCAAGGATTAAATAATTTCTGTAATACATAAACTGTTCCAGAAACAGATTTAATTATAAATGTAACCAAATGCAAAATCCTGTCAAAGGTAACAATGACCACAGAGGAAGACTTAAAAGAGAATTCACAGGTGGCGCCTGTGGCTCAGTGGATAGGGCGCCGGCCCCATATATGGAAGGTACAGGGTCAAACCCTGCCCCAGCCAAACTACAACAGAAAATAGCCAGGCTTTGTGGCAGGAGCCTATAGTCCCAGCTACTCGGGAGGCTGAAGCAAGAGAATCGCCTAAGCCAGGAGTTGGAGGTTGCTAAGAGCTGTGATGCCAGAGCACTCTACCGAGGTTGATAAAGTCAGACCCCGTCTCTTAAAAAAAAAAAAAAAAAAAGAGAGAATTCACAACTATGTAACACTTAGACCAGGGAGGCACAAAGGTTGAATACAAAGTCTTGCCTGCACATAATTCTTAAATGTTAGTTGTTTTTGGGGGGGTTTTTTTGTTTTTTTGTTTTTTTTTTTTTTGAGACAGAGTCTCATTTTATTGCCCTTGGTAGAGTGCCATGGCATCAGAGCTCACAGCAACCTCTAACTCCTGGGCTTAAGCGATTCTCTTGCTTCAGCCTTCCCAGTAGCTGAGACTATAGGCGTCCGCCACAACGCCCGGCTATTTTTTTGTTGCAGTTTGGCCGGGGCCGGACTACAGGCGCCCGCCACAAAGCCCGGCTATTATCTGTTGCAGTTTGCCCGAGGCCGGGCTCAAACCCACCCACTGAGACACAGGCACCACACTTAAATGTTAGTTTTTTAAAAATATGCTATCAACAGATACAATACTTGATAAAAGTAACTGTGGAAATAGATAAATATTTCCTTAAAATTAAAAAGGCAAACTTGCAATAGGGATGATTTTTACAAAATGTGTATTAGGCAATACTTTCATTTTTTGTATTATTTTGGATGCATTGAGGGTAGAAAGAATAGGCAATACTTTTAAACACCAAGAACAGCATTCTTAGTCTGTTTTTCCATTATTGCTTAAAACATGACAGTACTATTTTGTCTGATTTTCTAAAAATATGAAGATAAACATTAAGATAG
The DNA here is from genome assembly GCA_963573935.1 of Arctocebus calabarensis. NCBI lineage: Eukaryota > Metazoa > Chordata > Mammalia > Primates > Lorisidae > Arctocebus > Arctocebus calabarensis. Next base: position 816 of record CAUYON010183105.1, on the reverse strand, counting down.
ATAACTATCACCATAGGCTTTTTCCTACATGTACATATTGTACCCAAAGTTAGAATTATACCACTTTGTGATTTTTGTACTACATCCAGAAACATCTTCATTCATTAATAAACCTGGCTCTACATCTTTTTTTTTCTTTTTACTTAATATTGAAATATTAAGCAATATTAGTAATAATAATGCCAAGAAAGTAATGTTCACATTGTCAAATAAGACATTATAGATAGAGTGTTTTGACTCTGAGGCTCAGTATGAAGTCATCAGTTAACTTATTTTTTTTCCAAAGTCTCAAAAAATAGACAATATTATAAATAAAGTACAGGAGAATTTCAAAAAACAGATCATGCCAAATCTTACAGACAATAGAAAAAGAAGAAATATTTCAAAATCATTCGCTTGATCTGCATACACCTGATGTTGAAATCAGAGAAAATACATTGTTATAAAGGGAAATTACAAACATATTTCACTTATAAGTGAGGATGCAATATCCTAAACAACATATTGACAAGTTGAATTAAAAATTAATGTTTTAAGTAATGTACTTTGGTCAAAACTGAATCCAATTTAGGTGAGAATTAGTCATTCTTGTCTTTACTTTTTTTTTTTTTTTTGTGTTTTTACCCGCTCCCCCGCCCCCCTCCCCTCTCTTGTGTCTGCTCACCCTGCCACAACTTTTTTTTTTTTTTTTTTGACAAAGTCTCAAGCTGTTGCCCTGGGTAGAGCGCCGTGGTGCCAACAGCTCACAGTAACTTCAAACTCTTGGGTCCAAGCGATTCTCTTGCCTCAGCCTCCCAAGTAGCTGGGACAACATGC
>CAUYON010183096.1:0-22908 GCA_963573935.1 Arctocebus calabarensis | reverse complement strand
TTAAGGAAGAAGTAATAACAATTCTACATAAACTCTTTTAGAAAGTTGAAGCATGGAACATACTTTCCAGCTCATTCTATGTCAACAACGTTACTCTTATACCAACACCAGACAAATTACATAGCAATGTCTTTTATGAACATAGATGTACATTTTTAAACTAATCTTTAGCAAATTAAATCTAACAATGTATGTTTTTAAAAGATAATATGCTATGAGTAAATAAAATTTATTTCAGAAATGCAAAAAAATAAAAAATAAAAAATAAATAAAACACATCTCAGGCCCAGGACTCTCAACTCTTGTACCCTCCTTTCCTTCAGTGAATTTACAACTGCCTGAAATTATGCATGCTGTTGCATTGTTATTTGATTATTTGTTTATTGTTAGTCTTCTTCACTAGGTTGTAGCTGCCTCAGGCTTTTGTTGTCGGCTCTCTGCCCAGAAAGGAGAAGGTTCTTGACACAAAATAGGTGTTCAACACATACTATCTGAATAAAAAAATTCATGTTCTCTAAATGATTCTAATTTGCAAATTTGATCATGCTACTTCCTTTTTTAAGCCCTCCAGTGACTTCCCACTGCCATGCGGGTGGGATCTGAGGATTCAGCTCTGTGAACGAGTCTAAAAGACAAGAGCTCTGCTCATCCATCTGGGAATCCTTGTCCTTCGTGGTAAGCATTATTATGTAAAGAGAGTGTAAAGAGTCTTAATTTTACATTTTATTGTATTGATTGATTTTTCTTTTTTTTTTGCAGTTTTTGGCCAGGGCTGGGTTTGAACTCGCCACAGGCATATGGCGCTGAAGCCCTACTCCTTTGAGCCACAGGTGCCACCCCTTGATTGATTGATTTTTGAGACAGAGTCTCACTGTGTCACCCTTGGTAGAGTGCTGTCCCATCATAGCTCACAGCAACCTCAAACTCTTGCACTCAAGTGATTCTTTTGCCTCAGCCTTCTAAGTATCTGGGACTACAGATGTGTGCCATGATGCTGAGCTAGTGTTTTATATGTTTAGTTGAGATGAGGTCTCTCTCTCTCTTGCCCAGGCTCTTCTCCTGAGCTCCGGTGATCCTCCAGCCTCAGCCTCCCACAGTGCTGGGATTACAGGTGTAAACCACCACACCCAGCTATAACTTGTACATTTTACTAGCTGCTTACTATACTGATAAAATTGTGGTAATAAAAATATGCCTAGCTATCTTACCGAAGTTTTTAAGAATCAAATTCAGTTCATAAATATTTCTAAAGTACCTACTATGTGTCGGACCCTGCTCCAAGTGCTGAGTAAAATAGACAATGATTCCTGCCTTGTGGGATTTATGCTCCAGGAAAGGAAAAACTACATAAAAACATACATGCACACACGTGCACACATACGCACACACTCACACAGGCAACGAGCACAGTAGACAGGAAGGCTGTGAGGAGTACTTGCTGCAGCCAAAATGCACATTTTATATTTGGTGGTCAAGGAAGGCCTCACAGGGATGATGGCATTTGAACAGAGATTCAAAGGGTCTGACAGAATGAGCCATGTGAGTATTTGGGGAAAGAACATTCCAGTGAGAGGAGATAATAAATGCAAAGGCCCTATAGCAGGAACATGTCTATAGTGTTAAAAACCATGTTCCAGGCCATAAAATGTCTCAATAAATTCAAAGAAATTCAGACAATACAGAGCAATATGCTTTTAGACCACAATTGAATTAAATCAAGATCAGTTTAATAAATAAAGATAATGAATAACAGAGAGTATCACTGGATAATCCCCAAATACCCAGAAACGAAAACAGTTCTAAACAACCCATGAATCAAAGAAACCAAGAAGGCAACTGGAAAGTATTTTGGATGGAATGAAATTGAAAATGCAAAATATTGAAATTAGTAAGATGCAACTAAATTTATGAAACTGAAACACCTATATTGGAAAGAAGAAAGGTTTGAAATTAAAGCCCTCAGCTTCAACCTTAAGAAACTAGAAAAAGAAAAGTAAATAAAATCTGAAGTTAGAAAAAGAAAAAAATGATGAAATGCATAGCAGAAAGCAATGAAATTGAAAACAGAAAGTGATAGAGAAAAATCAACAAAATAAATAACTTGTTCTTGAGAAAAATCAATAAAACTTGTAAACCTTTCACAGAACTGATCAGAAAACGAGAAAGAGAAGCACCAACTATCAATATTAGGTGTAAGAGAAGAAACACTACAAATTCTACTGACTTTGAGAGGAAGTAGAGGAGCACTCAGCATGACTCTATCCCAGTGAACTTGGCCACCTCGATGGAAAGGAGCTGATTTCTTGCCTTGCATGAGCTAGCACAGAACATTCAAGAAGGAACAGACAGGTAATGAGTAACCCTGTACCTAATAAGGAAATCAGTTTATTTTTAAAATTCAACCTGTAAAGAGGTTGACTGAAGATACTTTCCACAAAGGAAATTTGAGACCCAGGTAATTTCACTGGTGAATGCTACCAAATCTTTAAACAAGGTACAATATTCATTCTACACAAACTCTTCTGGGAAACTGAAAAGAAGTATTTCCCAACTCATTCTCTGAGGTCAGCTCTGATAAGAAAACCAGACAAAGGTAAGTAACGAGAATCACAGACCAATATCCCCTTGTGAGCATAGACTCAAACATTCTTACCAAAACGTCAGCACGTTGAATGTGATCCATGTGATAAGAACCAAGTGGGGTTATCCCACGGATACAGAGTTGGAGGAGGAGCAAGAAGACCAGAGAGGCGGGGCTGGAGTGAGCCAGGGAAGGGAGTGAGGTCCAAGGACCAGACGGAACTAGAGTGTGGGATCCACACAGTCCCCATCATCTGACTTGATTGGTTCTAATAACCAATTAATAAGCAAGATTAGCAGTGAAAATTTCAGGACCTTTGTAGATGGACAGGGAACATTGGGGGAGAGGAAGTGAATTCCATAGGGAAAATTGTCAACCTCATTCTAAGGACTTGGATTTTCAAAGTGAGTGAGACGCAGGGAAGCCCTTGCCGAGTCTCGAGGAAAGGAAAGGCATTATCATTTGAATGTTTAACAATCTATTTTATAGAGAACATGTTTTAGTATAGTAAGGCTGAAATCAGAAGGACTGAATAATAAATAATATATAAATCAAAGTTTTCTTTAAATTATCAACAATGCACATATTAATAATTATTCAAATATTGCAATAATTGGGCGGAGCCAGTGACTCAGAGAGTAGGGCGCTGGCCCCATATACCGAGGGTGGCGGGTTCAAACCCGGCCCCAGCCAAACTGTATCAAAAAATAGCAGGGCGTTGTGGCAGGTGCCTGTAGTTACAGCTATTCAGGAGGCTGAGACAGGATAATCGCCTAAGCCAAGGAGTTGGAGGTTGTTGTGAGCTGTGTGACACCGCGGCACTCTATTGAGGATGATAAAGTGAAGACTCTGTCTCAAAAAAAAGCAAATATTGCAATCATTTACATTCTCTGTCATTTATAAGGTGTTCACCTATTTCTCACTTGTTTAGAAAGGATAGACTTTTGATAAAATATGCTAGTGGGGAGCGAACCCTCAGAGCAATGTGTGCCACAATGCTCCGTGGCACACAGTCAGTAAAGCACAATGGAGTTTCACCAAACCCTTTTATGAAACACTCCCCAGTTTTATTGTCAGAAACAAAATGGCATGCTGAATGCTAAGGGCCTAAAGTAATACAGCATTCCTCTGTGTCATTCTCTCAGTCCCAATGTGGTTGTTAACTCCAGAAATGCAGAATATTTAAACTTTTTCCAGGGAGCTGGTCTCCCTTGGACCAGCTGCCTGCAGTCATTATTGTCCTCACCAATGTTAATCAGAGTCCAGTTCCTTCTGAGGTCAGGGTGAGCAGGCAGAGCTCCATCTACTCCCAGGAGCAACGAGGGAACACCTTTCAAGGGCGCAAAGACATTGGAAATGAGGTTTGTCTCAATAGCCAGAGACAGCATAATGCTTCCAGGAAGCAGAGAACCAGGAAAATTGAGGGACAAAAGGCAAAGCATAACCGGTCAATAGAGTCAAGGATTGTGCTCACGGCAGGGCTGTAGGAAGAAGTGTGCTCTAAGTTTTCTTTCTCTTACAAGTGAATGCAGGTTAAGAAATGTGCATAATCCAGCACATGCCTGTTTATTTTCCAGATTGTGATGATTTGTTTTTTCACACCTAAGACAGCAGGACACGAGTGGGAGTATTTAGTCCCTTTGCAGGTGGACAGGGAAGGCTTTCAGAGGGGGTGAGCACGGCCCATCCACGTTTAAGGCCGATTCAGCTGACGTAGGGATGTTTCTGCAGACAGACTCTGCAGTTTCTGTTGAGCACACACCCCTCCACCCCCGTCCCCTGGGAAAGTCCAGCTCTGCAGCGACATTTCCATCCACTCACACAGTCACTTACAGGTGCTGCACCCCTTAGGGGGAGGTTTTTCTAAAGCTGAATGCTACCTGGAAGCTCTATGTTAATCTGTACAAAAGCAAACACAACAACCCAGCCAACTCCTGCATATCATCTTACAATCTTAGAGGAAAACAACTGCCAACCAGTCTTCTGTGTTTTGGGGTTTCTCCGAGCTCTAAATGGCTCTGGAATGTTTGAAATGTATAAAACATTTCCTAAACATTTGTGTATCAGTATTTTTCCTATAGAAATGTTTGTGAAATAGAACTATTCTCTTTTATTCAGTTACGCTATATTCATTCAGTAAATATGTGCTGAAGTCTATTCTTGATGCTTACATTCAGACAGTTTTAACAACAAAAACTCCCTAGACTCAATAACCTAAAGTTAGTGAGGGATAGAAGTATATGCCAGTAGTTATGATTCAAAAGACAAGTTGATCAGAGAAGTGTAAACAAAATACTTGGAGTTAAACAGAAGAAAGTCACTAACTTTCAGGGTCTTTGGAGACCAACAGAAAAATTATATATGACTTGCAATTTGACAGATTGAAAAGAACTTACAATGGGGAGAATCAGAAAGGGTGACGGTTCAGGCAGAGGGAATAGAGCCTGTAAGTGTAGAAGCATGTTAAGACTTACATACTGGGGCAGCACCTGTGGCTCAAAGGAGCAGGGCACCGGCCCCATATGCCGGAGGTGGTTGGTTCAAACCTGGCCCCAGCCAAAAACTGCAAAAAACAAAGATTTACATACACACTGAAGAAGTCTTCAGAATTCTCAGTACCCCCAATATCTAGCACTTAATATTGATTAATTCTAGCCTATTGCTCATGGTTGAAAATGACATAATCATATTGTGCTTAGGAAATTACGATAGTGATGACAATGACGAAAAATAGAATCTGGCTATGACACTTGATCACGCGTCCGTGTGGCTATGTTAATGAATTATTTTCTGTATTAATCAACCTACTTTCTAAACCTCTTCCATGTATTTTGAGAAAGTACTATCACAATAGCATGACTATTAATTGTACCTGAAAGACTAAGATTTCTTCTTTGACTATTCCTAAATAGAACAGTTCTTCCAAAAGTCAATTTATATTTTTAAATTAATTCCTGCCAAATCTCCAGTGATACCCACACATACACACACACACACACACACACCAAAGTTGTTCTAAAATAAATCAAGAATATACTAGAGAAAATAAAGAATTCCAGTACAAAGACTAAGATTGGACCAACACTAATAGGCACAGCATAGTATGTCACAAAGCTTTTGCCATAAGCATAATTTTTTACTAGGCTAAAAACAATTTGCCTTTGTAGCCAGAAATAGAATCTATTACATAGAGCATTTGTAGCTAGAGCAGAATCTATTACATAGAGAAGAACTTGCAGGTTTCCTATTGAGCAGAGGAGACACCACTGCTCAATAGAAAACCTTCAAGTTCAGTCAGTAAGTGCTGGCTGAGGACCAGTTTAGCTGTTTAGGAAAAAAAATCAATTTAAAGCCTATTTCACTTTGTACACTAAAATAAATTTGAGATAAGCACAGAAATAAGCACGGAAATAAGCACAGAACAAAAGCTAGTAAAAAAAAAAAAAAGAAGTTAAATAAGTATCGAATGTCTAGAAGCAAAAGGATTTACTAAGCTCAGAACTGACAGAAGGCATAGGGAGAAAATTAAAGATTGAGCTACATAAAAATTTAAAACTTTAATACCTAAACTCTAAAAAACATGAGACTAGTATCAGATGTGGAAATGCCGACAGAAAATACTAAAAACATTAGTGTCTTTATTGTATTATGAACTTGTATTAAATGACAAAAAAATTTCATGAAGAAAGGATGAAATACAAATAAACATAAAATTAAAAATAAAAGGCAAATTAAAAATAATTGTGTTTATTGATTACACAACTGATCAATAAACATACAAAACCTATATATTCATTATGAGATAATGTAAATGCAAAATAAAAAACATCGAGACATAATTTTGCTGATATAAACAGTATTTTTTTTTTGAGACAGAGACTCACTATGTCACCCTTGGTAGAGTGCCATGGCTTCATAGCTCACAGCAACCTCAAACTCTTGGGCTCAAGCGATTCTCTTGCCTCAGCCTCCCGAGTGGCTGGGACTAGGTGCTGCCAATGCCTGGCTATTTTTAGAGACAAGATATTTCTCTGGCCCAGGCTGGTCTCAAACCTGTGATCTCAGGGCAATCCACCCCTTGGCCTCCCAAGTACTGGAATTACAGGCGTGAGCCACCACACCTGGTCCTTAAATAGTATTTTTCTAATTGATAATAATGTAAATGCAAATATGATACAGTAAAGAGTTTGTGTTGGATAACTGGGCAGTCATTAGCTTTTATCTTATTTTATTTTTTAAATGTCTTTAATGATGATTTATTGCTTTTATAATTAAAAAATTTAAAGTGACGACATATGTCTATAGTAATTAGGAAAAATATCTTCCTCAGTTAGAGCAAATACATACTCCTGTACAATAAACGCGGAGGCATCAGAACTTCTACTGACTATTAAACAATGCTCAAAATGAGCACATCTCCCTTAGTAACAAGGGTGATTTCCATCCATCAGCATCAGAACAAAGAAATATCCGTTGCCTATCAGCTCGAAAAGCTAGATTAAAAAATAGGTGTTATACAGCCATCATGAGTCAAAGGCAGAATTGGTGTTTTGTGGAGAAGAGCATAGGAAGGGTGTGTATTTCAGCAGGGATGGGCCTTGCAGGACTCTCGGCATGTGACTGAAGAAACAGCATTGCCAAATTACTAAGAACTTTGCTGGGGGTGAATTGTGTGTGATGAGTGCTTTCGAAAATTTGATCGCCTGTTTTTCTTTCCTTTGCAAAAAGGAAAAGAAGTATATAGAGGCATTTGAATTTCTTTCAATATAGCTTTAAATGCAAACAGTCCCCAGCTTATGATGGCTGGACTTGGGATTTTCAACTTCATTGTGACATAACTCCAGTGTATGTTGAGGAATATCCATCCTTGGAAAACAACTCTACCTCTCCACAGTGTGTCAGCGGAGGTGGTGGTGGCAGAGATGGGGGATCATGAACTCTACGTGAGTGGAAGGGTAGAGAGATGACAAGTATAAACACAGTGTGTGACACACAGGACCGATGGCTGAGATGGTCAGACAGAGGCTGAGGAAGAGAAGTTTCAAGAAGGGTGACAGAAAACATGATAGCTCAATCCTTGGACTAACAACCATCAATAATTCTCCCTCTGTACTTCCAGCTTATATAAAACACCTAAACAATAAAATAAAGGTTCTTTTTTTGAAATTAGTTCACAAAATTGTTGAACTGGTAACACCACATAAATTTGCATCTCTTGTTTTTCTAGAGCTAGTTAAAGACCAGGTCTTGTGAAGACGTCTGGTGGGTGTGTGACCAGCAGGCTCTGGTCATTGCAATCTCAATGATAACTGAAGGGTCATTTATCATGGGGGTGGGGTGAGCTCTAGTCCCACCACTCAAATCAGTCCCCATAACACTGAAACAACCCTGAGCCACCTCAAACCCTCCTGATAGGATACAAAGAAGATGCACGGGGATGTCAGTTCTCATGGGAATTTCCAGTTCAGGAGTTTTGTGGGCACACTCAGAGTGTGAGCAGGACAACCCAGCCACACGGGTGTTTGTATACTGCTTCCCTCCCCAACTTAGATATTGGAAAGGTGCTTTAGGGATGGCAATAAGGAAGAATAAGAGGGAAATTAATTTGAACTTTGTTGTAAGAGGGTTTATAATTTACTATATCCTTCCTGTATCTAACTCAGGTTTAAAGAAACCCACAGCATTTTGTCCCAGGAAGCTAATGGAGAATCAATAAAATACTAAAAGAGATAGAGAGAGAGATCAGAATGAATAAGAGTTTGTTAACTGGCTTGCTACAAGATAAATAAATAAAACTTGATAGCTTTCCTCTATATTATTATTTTTTTTTGTACAGACAGAGTCATACCATGTTGCCTTCGGTAGAGTGCCGTGGCGTCACACAGCTCACAGTGACCTCCAGCTCCTGGGCTTAGGTGATTCCCTTGCCTCAGCCTCCCGAGTAGCTGGGCTACAGGTGCCTGCCACAACGCCTGGCTATTTTTTTGTTGCAGTTTGGCCAGGGCCGGGCTTGAACCTGTCACCCTCGGTATATGGGGCCAGCACCCTACTCACTGAGCCACTGGGGCTGGCACTCTACTCACTGAGCCACAGGTGCCGTCCCCTCTATATTATTTTTTTAACTAAAAAATAATTATAATATTTATTTATTATTATATAATAATTATAATATAATAATTATATTTCACATTGTAAGATTAATGTGGAAATAAATATAGGAGATTTACTGAAAAAATTTACTAAAAATAAAAAAGAGCATGGTAGGATGGGGTGCTTACCGGTAGCTATTGCAGTTGTCTTAAAGGCACTCTATACAGATCAGCACAATGCTACTAAAAGAGACCAATCAGTAGCATCCAGAAAGAGATTCAAAATTAACATTTTCAATTTAGTGGGGTAAAATTTCAACTATTTAATAAATGGTGTCAGGATTGTTGAGCTAGCTACAAAAAAACCCAAAGTTTAATCTCTACCACACAACTAGCTAAAAAATTTCAAATACCCTATAACCTTAAGATACATACACTGTATCCACACATACATAAAAACTTGATTTTTCCCTGTGTCTTGGTCTTTTCAAATTAGTATATACAGATCTATCTCACTCCTATTCAATGGTCTTTGGATGTAACAATTTGTTCAACTAATTTTTTTGACAGACATCTGACTTGATTCCAAGTTTTAAATAACACATTAACAGAAGCACAATTACTAAGCTAAAAAAACTGAGCATTAAAAATTCTGCTAGTTATGGCTATATTTCTGGCACAAAATTATAGAAATTTCTCATGTGGTTTCTTTTTTAAAGGATTGTTTTCCATGATTCACAGACTTTTTTCTTTTTTAAAAATCCATGGATGTCTTAATTCACTTGCTACTGTGACTGATCAGGATGACAAGTATTAATTGAGCTCTTTCTAAGGACGGGGGCAGGAGGTACAGGAATGGAGGATAGAGTAGAAATCCCTTACCCTTAGGCACTTTCAAAGAATAAAGTAGGAAAAAGTACAAATTATAAGCACAGTACTAAATTGGATGACAGTGTCTATTACATGTGCTTTAAAAGAATCAGAGATGAAATTGATAAAAGATTTTTTAAAGACAGAATTTGGCTATTTTCTGCAACTATATTTCTTCCAACTAATAACAACTCCAAATCCATTTGGATCTTAACATTTATGGTGATTATTGTTAATAATAATGCCTATGATAATTGATGGCTAAAATAAATTTTTCTGCACCAGAAAAAAGTTCAAAACACAAGAATTATCTTAAGATAAAGCTAAGTAAAGAGAAGGAAGAAATGTAACAAAAGCTTGTTAACCACATACAGTACCATGTGCTAGATTTTGATTACATTCTCTTCTATTTTATTCACGTCTGGAATGAGTTGGTAGGACACTTTGCCTGCAATTCTCTAAAATGAGAGACAGTTTTAGTGGAAGAAGACTTAAAAAGAAGACTAGCATCTATATGAGGTGTCTGGGAGTTAATTTCTTGAGCTCATCCTAAAAAATGTGCTGCACCCCTCACTTTTGAGAATCACTATGACCCCTTTGAAGGCTCCCCTTGGGAACTGGGCACCAACGCCAGCCTGCAAAGCACTTTTTCTAGGGTGAGTTGTTGAACTTGATTGTCACACCTTGTACAGTGGCACCTCTGATGGCCATCCGAGAGGAAGAGTTCCAGAATTGCATTGAAGGGTGGACTAGGCATTGGCGCTGGTGCATAGCTCCCAAGAGAGTGCTGCAAAGGTGACTGGAATGATATTTGACAATGAGGTGTGTAGCACTTTTTCAGGGAGGAATCGGCAAACTTTTAATTTTCAGAGCTTTAGAATCCCACCCTGTGCCCAGCACCGTGCCGGGACCTCCAGGAACTCTACTTGTGTTTTATTCATGCTAGATTCTCTGAAGCGAGTTCAGAGATGCCTTCTAACCAGGTAGCAGAGGAGGAAGTTCTAAGAACAGAACAGTCCTCACCACACAATATTAAAGGCCAGAAGTTTTCAAGTGAGGAGCAGAGATTGAAAGTACGTGAGAGTGGAACTTGGCACCGGCACAACTATCGCCCAGCCCCACCACTTCCCAACAGCCAGCGGCTGATTCGTGTGGAACACAGAAGTCCGGTCACCTCGAATCTGCTAAGGCTGCACTCTACGCTCCAGGGTTCCCCACTGATCAGGACAAAGCTGGACTTCATATGACTATATCCTTGACCATATGCACTCTTTCCTGTGTCACTTGTCTCTCTGTTGTAGGAATTCCTGAGAGCGCTCCCTGAATAAATCACCTGTCCCGAGCCTCTACCTCAGGTTCTGCTCCCAGAGAACCCAAACTAAGACGAGGGAGATTTGGGGTCCAAGCTGTATTTCTACTTATCACATCTGACACTTTCTCATCTTCACAATGACCCTTCATGTTAGGAATTATTCCTCCATTTTATGGATTGCTACATTAAGGTTGGCACTGTGAACCAGATTTAGAGGCAGATCCCAGAAAGAACGGGCATCAACTGTTCAGTAGTTCCCAGAGAGGCAGTGACAGCAGCCACCTTTCACAGAGAGGTCTCCCCAACACTGGGAGGTCACAGGTGAGAAGACAGAAGCTGAATCTTTTTCCATCCAGGTTATAAGGTCACCATTATAAATTTCTAAAAGTTAATCTTATTCATTTCTGACATCTGGCATGTGGAACATGTCAAATATTTTTTCTAAATTAATCTATGTCTCCGGACTGTAGGATTTAAATAGCAGGGTGATTTCTCCAGGCTTGGAGTCTTTTCCACTCACATCCCTGGAGCTAGAACTCATTCTTATAGTGAGTCTTTAGACGGAATGTTGCTACCATTTCTCTACCTCCCCTTCCAATTGAGGATCCATAAATACACAAGCCTGGAAATCAGTCTGAGGTTGATCTTTCTGGACCTATCCTCCAGTCTCAAAGATTGGTGTAGAAAGAGCTTTCACATAACTAACGAAGTATGTGTTGAAAAGGAAACTATGTCAAACTTGAACCAAAAAAACAAAAAAACAAAAATTAAACCAGAGCAAATTTTCAAAGTTTAGAATATGGTGTACTGTGGTTCACTGTTTGGCTGAAATTAATGAGAAGACCTATCTATTATTGTTAGTTAGTAAATCTGGGCTTCTCACTATAAGACTGCCCAATTGGGTCCTATTATTTGAACTCTCTTACTAAAAGACTGCCTATAAACCACAGTGGTGCTTTGGAACTGTATGAGCTAGAAAAATGAAGCAAAATGCAGTAGCTGGGGGACGTCATATATGAAACAGAAGAAGCCTATTTGGAGGTAACATAGTAATCCACCCACCCAGCTCATGGCTGCCTCTCAGAGCACTGTGTTTTCCGCTGATGGTTTCAGATTCATAAATGTAGTGAATCACTGAACGCAGGCACTTCGTAGGACTTCTTTAGAGCGTTCCTGGCGGTACTTCATTTGTAAGGTGGGGCCTTATCTTCAGCTCTCTCAACATGTCAAATTTCCTGATGTGTCCAGTACATTTATGGTAGTGCTTAGTCTCCGGGCACACACATGCCCTCCTTCCAGGTTAGTTCCGCCAAGCGGCATATGGAGAAGAGCTGTCAGAGGTGGCAGTAATTATACTGTCACAAAGAAATCACTTTGTCCTTCCAGTGCTAGAAGGCAGTCAGGAATAAGCCATGGTATTAATCTTAGAAGTATGAGATTTATAACTCTAGGTTTGAAAATCTCTTAGTAGAAAATGAAGAGAGGGCAATGGCGTGGCAGGCGAATACATTTCGGGTGTGTTACAGAACCAGGCGAGAATACATCACTTAAGGCTGTTGGGGCAGATGAATCTGGAAATGGTTCAATTCTCAGGGCCATTGTGATCACAGTAATTTGTTTTCCCCACACATCTCAAGCCTCTGTTTTGTTCAGAAAAACTTGCAAGGAAAACAAATAACCAGTATAAAAGATTAACACAGGAAATAATAGTAACGAGATTTAATAAATTCCAATTTCTCCAGTAAGCTTGTATATCAGAATTTCTTGCATCAAGACTACTTACCTCCAAATTATCTTGGAAGCTTTTTAAAACAACAAAAATGAGCACAGAAACATCTCCTTAATCTTAAGGGACTCTTCACTTCCATGATGTAGATATGCGCTCAAGTTAAGAACAATGATTTTGCTCTCAGCAACGAGAATGGGAGAGAGAGGAGCTTGGGGGAATGGCATTTTATCTAGGAAAACGGATTGCTTTCTTGCTGCTTCCTTTGGCTCTTTCTTGTACACCTTCCAACAAGTGAGCAGCTGCACAGTTTTGATAACCAGGAAAGACCTTCCACCACCACCCCCAGCACACCCTGAATAAACTGTCTCCTCCTTCCTGTTCCCTCGGCCCTCGCCCCACTCCCCCCAAACAGGTCAGGGAGCTCTGCAGGAAGCGGAGCTGGAGACTGTAGCTGGGAAGTCCCGAATTCTTGAGCTCCGTCTGCGTGAGGGCATCATTGGATCTATCAGGTGTAGAACATGAATGTCTTAACACTGTAATTGGGTAAATGAGGTGAAGGCTATGTTGATTAGTAGGATGTAAGCACTCCAATTTGTAGAAATAATCAACACATTGAATCCCATAATGGCATAAATGTATACATGATCTATGTACAAATGACTTAGTAAAACAAAAAAAGAATGGCTCTGTGTGAATATGGACATTTTTTTTCTTTGACGTGCCACAGAAAGCTAGATAGTCCAAAAATAAAGAGAGGGACTGGAAAATGTTGGAAACTACTGCAAATATTGATTGTAAGTTTGGGCTTGGCAGCTTCTCAAGTCAGGGCTCTGCAGTAATGTTTTGGAGCTGAGCCCCAGAGGCTTCTCCAAGAACCCCTCTTTTATTTCCCTTGTTCAACTTGAGCAGGTGTTTACATGTGAAGCTTCGGTCTAAGACTGCATTGAAAGGATCCCACCACAGGTCTCATCCAGATTCTGACAGATGTTTAGATTTAGGGAGTTACATTCTATCCTGTAACACTTCCAGCCCTGCACTGTTTACTGGGTGACTCTAAGGCACAGCCCTGTTTGGATAATAGAATGTCTTCTTATAAAACAAAGACGATGATGCACTTTCTTCCTCGCAGGATAAATGTGATGGCAAATAAGATAAAGGGCGAAGTTACTCAGAAGCAAACTGTATATATTAAGTGTGATAACCACAAATCGAAAGTCCTCGTTTCAGATTCTGGTTCCAGGGTGTTAGGATATTTGAACCCGTTGCTTACATGGCCAACATGTCTCCTTGATAAGACTAGTTCTATTTTTTTCTGTATAGAGGAGAAGGGAAGAGAGAAAGCACTCTTTACTTCATTCATTTATTTAGTTTTTTGAAAGGTTCTCCAGTTAGTGTGTGGATAACAGATTGAGATCACCAAGACAAAACCGAAAAGCAAAGTTATTTGTGCAAGTTATAGAAGTAAACAAGTCTCTCATGCCGGCCTCACAAACCAAGGCGTTGTGCTACCAAAAGGGGGTGGAGCACGGCACGCAGACTCCAGGTCCCGACCGTCCCGCTCCACATCCCAGCTCGGTCGCGGTAGGAGCTCCCGGGACAAGCGACTCCGCGCTGAATCTCTGCGGCCTCCTCTTTAACAGCGAGCGAACAGGAGCGCCGCCCGCTCCGGGGCTGTCTGGACTGAAGCAGGAGCGCGCATGCTCCGGACGGTCCCCCGGGGCTCCCCGCGGGGCCGCGCGGCTGGTGGCCGCCAGGGGACAGCAGAGGGCTAAGGATGGAGGGCGCGGGACAGTCGCACAGAGGAAAAACGGGACAAGGCCGCCTGCAATCACACGAAACAGACGCTGCCTTCAGGGCCATTTGTACCCTGACTTGGGGACTTGTGCTAACAGGTGAAAACGCCAGCGTGCACAAAGTCAAGGACGGGAAGGAGTCTGGTTAGAGACGGATCCAGGCATTCATCCAGGACGCACTTCTTTGAAGGCTCAGGGTTTCCCCGCCAAGCCCACGGAGCCCAGCGCCTCCCGGGTCCCTCCACGCGGGTCGCGCCACGGGCCCCTCCACGGGGCCTCTCCCTCCACGGGTCCCTCCACGCAGCCTCTCCCTCCACGCGGGTCCCTCCACGGGGGTCCCTCCATGGGGCCTCTCCCTCCACGGGTCCCTCCACGGGGCCTCTCCACGCAGGTCCCTCCACGCGGGTCCCTCCACGCAGGTCCCTCCACGGGGCCTCTCCCTCCACGGGCCCCTCCATGGGGCCTCTCCCTCCACGCGGGTCCCTCCACGGGCCCCTCCTCACGGACTTCCCACGGTGCAGCTGCCTCCCAGCGCCTGGCTGGGTCCCCAGAGAAGCATCCCAGGAAATTCCAGAGCAGCATCACTTCATGACCCAGCCTCGGAAGCAGCGCACATCACTCTGACTGTGTCCAAGACTTAAGAGTGACAAAACCCACCTGGTTTCAAGGAGACAGGACACAGTCTCATCTCTTAATAGCCATGTGCCAAGACTCTAGAAAAGTATATGGCACAGAAAATATTACTGTAGCCTTTCTGTAAAATATAGTCAACCACAAAGTGGTTCCCTAGAAAATCATACTGGATTTCTTTTGCCTCTCATGTTCACACAAAGCAGCGTGTGCATGAGTCGGTCACTTTCTAGTCCCTGACCCCCTTTACTCCCCTTATACTGTTGTCACTGCCCGGGATTGTACTGTGTGTGTTGAGCCCTTGTTCACGGTCTGCTTCTCCCTCTGGACAAGGAAGGGCTTTGGTATTGTTTATTGCTTTATTAACAGTGCTTAGATCCATTCAATAGTTAGATACTGAATAAAGAATAAAAGAAAATAAAAAACCAAATACTATGCCTCTTCAAACTGAAGGGGTTGTAAACTAAGATCTATGCACAATAATGAAAACATGTGTGTGCTGTCTTGGTTCTGGGCTGTCCTTCCCTAGAACCCTGTGGTTTTATAGACACCCAGAGATTGAACAGCAGCACTTCACTCCCCAGCCAGCCAAGTTCAACACCACACAGGAAGATGAGCACTTACCCGCACTCGGCTGGAACACAGTGGTGTCCTGGCTCCCAGGAAGCTCTGGTGTAATAGTCTTCAAACATCTTTCAGAATCTCCATAAACCAGATGAAAGAGGGCTGCTTTGGTTGATACTGCTCCTAGAGCCCCTGAGGCTGGGCTGGCCTTGTAGACCCCTGTGCCCACTTTGAAATCAGTCCAGGACACTATGGTGGCAACTGGGTGCAGGTTCACAGGGTCTGTGACCCTGAGTAGGAAAGGGGGGATGACACTCCAGGGACACAGACCAGGAAGGTTGCCAGCCCCAGGTGAGCAGACTTATCCTGGAGCACATTTCCCAAGGACTCCACAAAGGCTGCTGGGAAGGAAAACTTGCAGAGACTCCAGGCTTTGCATCAAGAAATAAGGACAAATAACCAGGAGAATTTGAATATCCTATAGTATTCTCCAACATATATATGAAAGGTATTTAAGTTGCCTTAAACCTCAGTAAACATGTTCATCAATTTAAGTTGTAACCTTGGCCTCATGGGAAAGCAATTTACATTGATCACAACTGCCTCTCTGCCTGGCTGCCCAAGGGCTGTCCCTGTTCATGAAGGACGTGGGTTGGAGACCAGCCAGGGCAGTGAGGTAAGGCCAGCTGCAAAGGCCTTACAGATGGAGCAGTTATGCCTCAGCTTGGACACGATTCCTTCAGTAGCAGGATCTAGATGACACACTAGATTCAATCTGCAGTGTAAGCTGATGGGCCACATTTCAAAAGCAAAAGAGGTGAGTGAGAGGACAGAGCTAGGAAGGCTCCCCTATCTTATCACAAAGTCCAAACTCCCGTCTGCTGCTACAGTCTTCCTTTAAAAATAAAATATCCTAATTACCCTGATTTGATCATTACACATTTTATGAATGTATCTAAATGTCCCATGCACCCTGAAAATAAATACATCTTAGCAATTTAAAAATGAAGTAAAATGAAATGTTTCCTACCAGCTAAGCAGGCAGTGGCCACACGGAGGCAAATGCAGGTTCCTGAATGCAGTGGCTTTGGCACTCGGCCTCACTTTCCATGGTTTGTGTCCTTGGTCTTAAAAGACTTTTCCTACTATTTCTCTTCTTGGATAACTCCTGCTTTTCAAAACTGGGATACTCCCCTGTCCCCGCCCCGTTAGACTGGACCCAGATCTGAAGAAAGGGTCTCTGTGCTACATTATTATATTTTTGCCACTTAACACATGATGTACTTGATACATACTTGGTTCCCAATATGGCTTTATTATTTGAAATATTTTAACTCAGGCTAAAAATACTGAAGTTAGAAAACATTCTAGCACCCTTAATAACCAAATACAACAGCCAAAACAATTGATCAACCAAGATTACTGCTTACGCCCCATATGAAGCTCTTAATTCAAACTTGACCTACTTTAGTAGCGTCCTTATTGAATTTCCCTGAACAAGTCTCTACCCTTTAAATTCATTTCACATGAAATATCAGATTCCTATTCCCCAAATGTCAATCAGATTCCTCTGCCCCAAACCCTGAAAGAAGACACAAAGTCTTATAAGCAGTGGATGGTAACATCCACTTTGGAAAAAAATTCTGCATTATATCATGAATGTGAACATCTATATACCTTCTAACTCAGCAATCCTACTCCTCAATGGGTATTTTAGAGAAACTCTTGCACAAGGCATGAGTAGAGAAGTACAAGAATGCATATAGGAACAATTTTGTAATGTGAAAAACCTCAGCGAACTTGAATGTGGTTCAACAGAATAGAAATTCAAAGGTAGGAGTGTCAAAAAAGGACATATCATACAGTGTTAAAAATAGACTGTGACAACACAGACAACTTGAATATGTCTTAGAAAAGTGATATGTAGAAAACAAGTTCCAAAAGCTGACAGGTGGCATCACACTGTTTTAATAAAGCTCAAGGCAAGCAAAATTACAGTCATAGACATACTCATGCTAAAATTATCACTTAAAGTAGCAAGAGAACGATGGCCACAACTTACAGGATAGTGTAGTGGTTGCCTTTAGGGGAGAGGCAGGGGAAGAAAAGCCCCGGGGGATACAAACACAGCATTGGAAGTCCTGGTTGATTTTTAGGATCATAGGTATCTATGTTATTATGTTACTATATTCTTCTGTATATGCCAGATATTGTGCAATAAAAATATTTAAAGGGTGACCAATAGAACTGAGATACTTAATTGAAGTCATTAGGAAACTGTCTGTCTTCTGGAAGTGACATCCTGGAGCCCTGCCCTTGACTAGCCACTGGAGTCCGACTCCAGGTTCACTAACACAAACGCGAGCCAGCAGAGGACTCGGGAAGCTGGCACGGGTCAGCAGTGGGACGTGCGGCTCTCACATGGTGGAAACACTGTCTAGTGTGATCAGTACAGTCTCTACCCGTCACCAAACCATGTAGGAAAAATCAGAAGCCTCATGACTGACTTTTCCTGAGAATTTTCATGCCAAGGGGCTGGCTGGTTTTATTAACACATCACACCAGAGTGAAAATGAGCTGCAGGTGCACAGAGCAATGTGCATACATCTTGGAAGCACAAGGAATGCTCTTATCTATGTAAGCTGACTTGCATAGGAATAAAAAATTTGCTTGGTGGGCATGAACAAAAAATTAAAAGGATTAGGCAAAATAGGAACACAGCAACGCAAAATCTGGGCTCCCAATGATCTGTGTGGACACACTCTCAACTTCCCTGCCTGGGATGGCCATCCCCATTCATTGATAATGATTGTCTAGCACTCCACATAGCCACCGTTCATTAGGTTGGCACATGAAGCAAAAGCTGCTGTTGTAATTCTGGACTAACAGGATTACAATCTTGTCATAAAAGGCCTTCTAACATTGGAGTCCAGACTGCCCTAACTCTCTGGACTCCACCTGGAGTGGTCTCTCCACTGCCCCTCAAATGCCCCATACTATACCCACATTCTGGTTTGTGCTCACTCAGATGCCCTGCACGCCCACACACACTCTCACACTTGTTCACACTCACACACATTGCACACTCACTCATACTCATGCACACATACTCACACACAGGCTCGCACACTCACTCTCACACACTCCAAATGCCCTTTCACTCTTCTCTGTCCTGCCTGAATCCAGCCTTTCCCCGAATCTTCCCTGCTGCACTGCTATTTTCCTCTTCTGAAGGCCTGGTGATTACACGCCCTTTGGCATACACAGTCTTGCATGGGTGGCTGTATTTTCAAGTATTTCTGCATATGGCTTTAAGCTTCTTCCAGACCAGACTACACTCCTTTGGAGCCTCTGCAAACTCACACTGACTTCCCACGCTGCACATGTTCATTGATTTTTCCTGTCCTTACTACCCAAAGTGAAACATTAAAAAAAAAAAGAATCTCCTTCATTGAAGAAAGTCCCATCTAGTCATCTGCCTTTAAAAGATCAGAAGGAAATAAGTGAACAAATTAGAGCAGATCAGAGTATTTATACTCTAGTTGCATTTTTAGTTGAATTTTTCATTAGTAAATTAGCATTCACTAATGAAATTGGTATTGGGGTGGAGTTTGGTGGATGCAAAATTTATTAAAGGAACCAAGAGAGTTAAAGGGGGAAGTCCCAGAAAATGTTTGCATGATTTTCCCTCCTACATATAATATATTTTGAGTGAAAAATAACAGGATAATAAATAAGATAAGAGAAAGTTACGGATTTTTTGTAGTTATAAAGATTTGTTGTATTTGTAATGTAAACATTTTGTAAAAATAGAAAACATAAGGTAAAAAGGCAGGAGTCCTCAGAAATCTTACCATCACTGGTAACCATGACTTGGCATATATTCTTCCATTCTTTTCTAAATGCATGTATATATCAAAAATACTAACTATGCTATTAATGAGGTCATGCCCATTTGCAGTGTGCTCTCTGCCCAGGAGCCTGTTGCAGAGACTTCCTCCTGTCTCTGGCGTCTGGTTTCCAGTGACAGGACAGCAGTGCGAATGCACTAGGACAAAAGAGGAGGCTGCTGAGACTGCGGGATCCATAAAAAGGCTGAATAACTGAAGAAATGGCAAAGATGCAGAGAAAACTAGAACCAGGGACTCAGACACGTTAAGACTCTGTCGTCCCACCGGGTATTCTCCCTGAAGAATTTTGCATCCTCTCCAAGCGGACGGCTTTCTGAGCCCTGTAGGGGGCGCTGCTCAGCGATACAGTCTCTGCACCCTGCAGGGGGCGCTGCTCAGAGACACAGGCTCTCTGCACCCTGCAGGGGGCGCTGCTCAGCGATACAGTCTCCCTGCACCCTGCAGGGGCGCTTCTCTGTGACACAGTCTTGGGAAAGGGGCACGTTGCTGACTATCCACCACGCCCTATGCTTGCGTCACTGCCGCCCCTCTCTGCCACCCCCAGCCGCCTCTCAGCCTTGAACTTGCTCGCTGTTTCACCTCAAAGCTGAAGCTAGCTGGCGCGCAGACCTGCCCGCTCTCCTGCTCAGGGGCTTGCTCCGGAGATTGCTTTGTCCGTCTCCTTCATCGTGAATTGTTTCTCCATAACGCATTATTCTCATCGGCAAACAAACATTTTCACCACTTGAAATAATTTCTTAACCCCACTTCCGCTCAACCTCTAGTCCCAATGCCTTGCACGTCTTGAAAGCAAAACCTAGCTGTTCGCGCTCATTGTCCCGGTTCTTTCTTTAATCCCCACTCCTGGAACCTGTTGAGATCAGGCTTCTGCCCTCGGAAAGGCGGCAGATCCTCCGTTCCACCTGCAGCCCCCATTCCCGCTGCCCTCGCTCCTCGGGTTGGGGGCCCACACCGCCGGGGCTGCCTGGGTTGGGGCGCCCACCTCTTGTTACTCCGCCCGCACAGTACATGATGCCAAAGTGACCTAAGAAGCATCAGCCCCTCCAGCAGGGCTGTCGCCGCAGCCTGGGCACAAACGGTCCTTATCTGCGCTTAATTTAAGGAGCCTGACCATCTTTCCTATACATGGGGGGCTTATTTTTCTTCTGTACACTTTTACACACTTTTTTGTTTGTTGTTACAAAAACCAAGAGACATTAACTCTACATATATGCAACAAATGCGTTTTTCCCAACTCATCACTTGCCTCTCAACTTTCTTCATTGGTTTTTCTTTTTTTTTCTTGCCCCCATACCAGTTTGTTATTATGATTACACAGTCAAATCTGCCCATGGTTCTGGCTTCTGGCCTCACTATCTATTTAGAAAAATCCTCACTACTGTGAGATAATAAAGCTTTATTGGATTTCTCACTGTTCTTGCAAAAAATTCTAACTTTCGGAGACATGGAGATGTACATGGAATAAATATAGGGAATATTTTTTCACTTTTCCTAGAAAGTTTTTACTCTGTTTATATCATGAGAATTAAATCTGTAGCTGTTTATCTACTTTAGTGATTTTTCTACCAAGGAACCATGAGAGGATTTTAAGTGTTCTGTGACAATTTTTCAAGATCATTCATTAAACTATTTTTGAAAGAAGTTCAAAGCATGGGAAGTATATTCTTTGTTTTATTCTTTTTGTTGATCAGCATAATTTAAGTGTGTAAAGAAAGCTTAATTATGGGTTGAAGTGTGCCATGAGATAGAAAAAGTTGAAAAACACTGGTATCCTTCATTTCTTTGACTCAAGAAGACTATGTGGGTACAGCTGGGATTGGGTGCCTAGGTTGGACCTCAAGGTGTCTGGGAGAAGGGAGTGCTATCTCCCTAGTCATTTACCCAGAATTGCAACACGTCTCTAGGTCATGAAAGCAAGAGCTCTGTCCCTTGAAAGGATGCGTCTACATTCCAAAAGGTTAGAGTAAGATTCTAGGATCCTTACAATTTTATATTCTAGGGTCCCTATGAGGTAATTACCTGTCTCTTGCCAGGAATGCTTCATATGCTCATTTAGGATGAAATTAGTAAAGATGAATATTGAAAATCCAACAAGCACCCTAAAAGTTATGAAAATATTCTATCTTCTCCTAGAAATGTATAGTTTTATTTCATACTTTTAAATATGGATCCATCCATACTTTATTTGGAGTGTGGATGGAATAAGATGCAGATTTAGGCTTTTCCTGCCACGGTTCTCGGGTTGCCATGACTCCAGCGCTGGAAATAACACCTCTTCCTCAGTGATTTGATGTCTCCATGGGAGTGGGAGGGTACAGGCAGAGACATTACAGTCCCAATTGAGACTTATGAAATCTACAGGCTGGAATAGTTAAATGACTTAAGTTTAGCGAGATATACTGGTGAGCCAGAACTGAAGTTTTGGTCAAAATTCCCCTTACCCAACCCTCATACTCTCCCCAAGTTTCTTTCCGGAAACCAGTAGCTTGTACCTAACCTAAAAGTGATCAGAAGATGTGGATACCATGTGAGATGCAGCCTTACTGCTAGTCTTATATAAAGCAACAAAACATGGTGGGTGTCAGCTTCCCCTCACT
Source organism: Arctocebus calabarensis (assembly GCA_963573935.1). Classification (NCBI taxonomy): domain Eukaryota; kingdom Metazoa; phylum Chordata; class Mammalia; order Primates; family Lorisidae; genus Arctocebus; species Arctocebus calabarensis. The sequence continues at coordinate 832 of CAUYON010183096.1, read as the reverse complement.
GCAGATTCTCAAGGCCAGCTAGTTCCGCAATAACTTTGTGAATTTTTCCTGTCCATAAACGTCTCTTCTAATAATCCACAGTAAAAAACTTAAGAAATTTGTGAATATGTAAATAAACCACTATGCTCACTTAAATACCAAATTAAAGAACAAAATTGCTATTTAGAAGAAAACTTAAAACAGGACTTCTTTCATATATAAAAAGTAAGCCACTTAAAAAATAATGAACCTGTGAATTGTTTTTCTCCAAATACCATTATTCCAATTCCCTAAGAAGGTGGCATTTTCCCCGTAACCAACTTCCCACAATCAGAAGGTTTTAATCCTTAAAATATATTTAACAGAGCAGAGTGTTTTTTTTTTCTTTTTTCTTTCTTTTTTTTTAAATTAAATCATATCTGTGTACATTAATCCAATCACGGGATACAATGTGTTGCTTTTATATACAATTTGAAATATTTTCATCAAACTGGTTAACATAGCCTTCACGGTGTTTTCTTACTTATTGTGTTCAGATATTTATATTCTGCATTTAGTAAGTTTCACCTGAACCTAAGATCCACCGTAGGTGTGGTCTCACCAATTACCCTCCCTCCACCCATCCTCCCCCTCCTCTCCCCTCCCTTGCCCCTTTCCCCATATTCTTGTGCTATAATTGGGTTATAGCCTTGTATGAAAGCTATAAATTAGTTTCATAGTAGGGCTGAGTGCATTGGATACTTTTTCTTCCATTCTTGAGATACTTTGCTAAGAAGAATATGTTCCAGCTCCATCCATGTAAACATGAAAGAGGTAAAGTCTCCATCTTTCTTTATGTTACACAATTCATTAA